>BHDV01071953.1:140391-210480 GCA_005406045.1 Adoxophyes honmai | reverse complement strand
GGTTTTAATAAAAACGCGTAAGATGTATGAAATATTGCGGCGCCTACTGTTTTTTGGAGTTGAAAAATTTGTATGGGAGAACGATTTTTTAGTTTTTTAGTATGTTACACTATTTTTTTCCACACTTTCTCATCTTACAAACCTTCCCTGAACGTCAACGAACATTTTAAAAAAAGAATTGGCCAAATCGGTTCGTGCGTTCTGGAGGTATTTCGTCAGGAAGGAAAACACGACTTATTTTTATATAGTAGATAACCACGATATGAGAACCTCGTGATGTTAATTGTTATAATCACACGATAAACAATAAACAACGTATCCCATCACTTAAGAACGTGTTTAAACATCATGTTTATGTTTTGGCATTACAATTAGGTACACTCGTTCATATTTCTATTTAAGTTGCAGCTGAACTGAGCTCGGTTGCTTTGACTAAATTAACAATGCAGAAAGTAACCGGCAAAGTAACTATCGATTGCTTAGTCCAGTTACTATGTATTTATAGGCAAAAAGTCTAATTACATGTTTTTCGATTGTATGTGAAGTGTTCTTCGATATGTTTTCTGCAATTGATAATCTTGATGCAGCTCTGACACTTATTCAGATGCACGTTGATTAGAGAGGAATCTGCATTGGTAGTATCCTCATTACAGACAATTATTTATGGTTAACTAGCTTTTGCCCGCGGCTCCGCTCGCGTTAAATTCGGGGTAGCACAGAAGAGATAGCACACATACCAATTTATAGCTTTCTACATTGAAAATTGCGGAATTCTCCACAAACTTCCCCCCTCACTTTAGGGAAATGTGGGATTTTGAAGAGACAAAAAGTAGCCTATGTCACTCTCCATGCCCTAAACTATCTCTACCCAAAAAAAATACGTCAATCTGTTTAGCCGTGAAGGACGGACAAACAAACGAACAAACAATCACTCTTTCACATTTTATATATTAGTACGGATTTATTTTTGTAATTTCAAGAATAAAGTCAGTGTCATATTGTAGGGTCAAGAAATCAAGATGTACTTTTTACTTACACAAAATAAATATTGCTTTACACATTACACCTGTGCCGTAGGTACATTCCGACAAGTGCCGGCTTAAACGACCACATTTCGAGAAACATTCATTTCCTCCTAATGACAACTCGTCTACAAACGTTGCCCTTCATTACTAATACGACCGATGACCCATTTCGACGGCTCACTTACAGACTCCATTACACTCAAATCATGCTTTATAGACGATTAAAAGCATTTACTTTTACAGTCTGTAATTACAAAATTTATACGTGCTTCTTAATCGTTTTGAGGAATGGAATTCGCCTCCGGTTTACCTTTCGTATTGAATTACTGTGGAGCCTAGACCTATTTATTAGGCCAGTAATTGGACGACCACAGGCCAGTGATGATATGATACTTAATTAATGGAAACAGCCGCGATCCGGTTGTTCTTTAAACAACGACGTTTTAGTGGCACGGAAACCAGAAGACAATTAAGTAAGTAGGTACTTACATAATGTTTTAAATGACGTCGTGTACCCAGATAGATGCATTTGTGTTTTTGTTCTCGCTTAGTAAAAACTAGACTGGACTGAACTGAACTGACATGAGAAGACTCCTTCAAAATTAAGTTTTTGCATCATCACACTTATTTCTACATAATATGAAACTCCTAAATTATTTGTTAAGATACAATACAACTTGACTGTAGAATCATACTTGAAATTTTAACAAGCCCCTATTATCTCATAGAGATTATGATCGTGTCCGAAATCAATAAGGTCATTGGCTATTAGGTAAAGGCTACTACGAGCCGTTGCGTCAAAACGTAGAATATGTTTTTACGCTTCATTGTCACGTGTCAAGGCTGTTAACAATTTTCTTCGCTTCTTCTCAGTAGCACGGAGCACGGGTACCAGAGTAGGTAGCTGTAACATCTGGCTAATATCTCTAACATTTAATAGCCCAATGTAAACATTGAAGCGAAGAAATTGACAGACGAGTTAGTACTCGCAAACGCGATTGACAGGTTTACGTCTCAACGCCATTAAATCGTGATTATCCGGCCTCAATAACAAAGCAACTCGTTTGCCGCATCAAAAAGTAAAGAAGTGTTTTATTACTTCCTTACTTGTAAGATTGGACGCGAATCTGGTAGACATGCCTGCCTAATTGGTCAGTTGTTGATTCGTCAACGATATTGTTCACTCCGATGTGTTTACAAACATGACCGTACTCATAAAAACACACTTACAGAACTCAAATACAATAGAAAATTAAAGCAGCACAGTTCTCATTACGTAACAAAATAAATCAAGAAAACGGAACCGTGGCTATTGACAAAATAACAGATTAATGCGATTCACCGTCTGCGTGCACTTCATAATCGTAACCGCATAAATCGATTACACAAAGAATAGAAAGCAAAGGTGCGTGTACACTGCATTGTCTGTCAAGGGACGAGCATGTTATGCGGAAGCTGCGACGTGACGTCCTGCCCGCGGGCGGAATTGTTAATGCTCTCATTTATCAACGCAAATGAAAGTGAAAACTGCTTTGTAACGACATAATTCATTGTGAACGCGGCTTTATTATTTTTAACAATAAGATGTGTTTCCATTGTATGTGATAAGGAAGTACTTAAATACATACCTACCCTAGCTACCGTGCTAAAATTAGTTGCATTTGTTTGCATAATATTCCTTTGGGATCCCACCCCGTTATTTAGTGTTGAAGAATCTTTGAAATCAAGCAATAGAGTTGTCATTGTCATAATGACCGATTGTTTGTAAGACGCTGAACATTATCAGTATCAGTGTCAACGCTTGCGTTTTCAATGAATTCATTAGGAGCATTAATAACGGGGTGTGCTTATTGCCTGCATCTAACGTAAAAATCAACCATCCTTTTCACACAAATCTGCTTTTAGCTCGTAAAAGATCACTGTTTATGTCCAAGATAAACACGTGCGAGAGATACCAATTTAATATGTCGCGTGCAGATCACAATGCCAGTTACGTACCGCTAAATTGCATGTACTGATAGTGATAATAGTAGCGTGTAGCCTCAAAAGCGTCGTGCGTTACAGAGTTACGGGTATGCTGTAAGTAGTGTCAGTAGTCTATCTAATTTACCTAACCGATTACGATTCAGACAGAGAGCATTGCCTTCTGGAACGGGATGTATTAAAAAAAATGGTTAGGTATCTATTCTTGTAAAGGTAAATCTGTTCGCTACGTTCTGGACATTATTGTAAAAAAGGGAGAAATGGTCCGCACATTGCATACTAATTAATTAACTCGACGATCTTTATGTTCCTCGAATGCAGTCCCAGACAACACCTAGACAACTCTACTCCGTATAGAGTCGCGCTCGGGTCCCATCAATTCAAATTCAACCAGTTACCTACAGTCCCCGGCAAGTTAGATGGCAACATTTTTGTAGTAAAAGAGGTGCTTCAAATTACCCCCACTTCAAAAATCTAGCCATGTAACTTGCCAAGGACTATACGTAGAGTCGGTTTATCGACTACCTATAGCCAAATTATAGTCAAATCTAAATACCTATTTATATACAACATCAGTGGACATGCGATTAACCTGGTGTTAACCAGAAGAAATAATAAGGAAGGAAGGACTTAATATTTAATGAGAGGAGGTAAAAACTTGTTAGATTAAAATGTAACCCGTCCTCAGAATGTTGTACTTGAGACAGAATGTAGCACGAGTCAATCAAGGATCCCGCTTTACAACGCTTTCCATTAAACAAATGAGTCAAACTTTGGCCACTCACATTGACCCCATTCTTACCTGGAGGAAAATAAATACTAAGAAAGCGGTAAATGCTATTGAACTTCATAACTCATCCGCATCACCTTCATTCATCATCAAGGATTTTCACACTAAAATTTTTCGAATTATCTCGGTTAATTTCAATTACATATAAGGAATTCATTAATTCGATGTGTAAAATTAACGATAAAATTGTAAGCACTCTGTAAGTAAAGATACAATTACCTATTGCAACGGCAAGAATGTTCGAAACTGCGGAGTTCGCTCTAGGCCCGAGATTTGCCTTTCAGTCACGTGTTGCTCAAACTGTTAACCCGTTCATATAATAAGAGCAATGTTTACTTTGACTTTGTGTTATATAACCATACAGGCTGGTTTAACCAGCTCGTCTATCTTGTTCAGGACCGCCGCAGCACGTCGCGTACAATCCTAAAGTTGTACTTTGACGTTAACGCGCCTTCAGTCTTATCGATGTCCCTTGAACTTGTTTGGAAAAAAAAAAACAATCGCGTTTTCCATTACGTAAATTATTATCATTGTTTGTTATTTAGATACGCATTACGTTTTGTTTGAGGGCTACTGCTGAATTAATTTAAGTACACGGTAACGAAAAGTAAGTTTCTACAAACACATGCGTCATAATGTAACGCTAACGCTGCACATTACCATGAGGCGCCTTTGCGGAATATTATTTACATAAAACAGATAATTACGAGTAGGTACGTAACTACGTATGCAAGTAGATAGTACATTTAAAAATAATGTTTTCAAATTGACATCCAGTAAGTAACATATCTAACCTGGCTATAGCTATGATCTTTGTCTATAAATATTCCAACTGCATTAGAAATAATTGGCGCGATGATAAAAACTGCACAGTATTCATGTGCCTTCCAAGAATAAGGCAGGCTAGGGCTGATCGTCGGATAGCTCAAAAACCGTGTAGGTACAACAGCGTACAGACGTAGCAAGTCGGCAGTAAATAGCGGCGACACGACGCGGCGCCAGTTGGCATTCCAGTCTTGCGCGGGAGCAACTTTCATGAATAGTTAACTGACTAGTTTTAGTTTAAGCTAGGACCACGCTTGTCACGCTGTTAGGTAAACCACGGCACAGACGGGGTTCGATCAACAGGCTGATTCGCGGAGCTGTCGTCACAATGTCGCAAGTCTCACCAAAGGAGAAGAAGACAAGATAAGAATCCTTTCCACATTTCACATTTTTAAATGTAAGTAACGTCGTTCGTATTCAATCAAGAGTCACACGTTTTGGTTTAATACAGATTTCATGACACAAATCGACCGAAACTTCGATTACTTATGAGTCATAAGTAATGACTTATTTATTGCCGAAGTACTTTATCGAGTTTTGACTGTAAATTTATTATTGGATATTCATCATTACATTACACCGATTACCTGCTTTCATTGATATTGATAACTTTTTACAGCTTAATCTTATTTAGTGGGTAAAAAATGAAAACTCTCTTATTAGTCATTGATACCTGATATCGGCAGGATTGCATCAACTATTCGTAGAATTTCTATTTTCCTATTAAATTTGATTAGCCGCACTAAGTCATCAACGATACCGTCGTCTTTGTTAGTAATCAAAATATGGCCTGCTAATCATTTTTATCTAAAGAAATTTAAGAACCTTAAATTTAATATGCAGATACGAGTGAATGTAATAAATGAATAGGTTAGGTAGAGTATCAAATAGATGCATTAGTTCTAATTCCCAACTTATGTTATTGGCTCAATGATATCATATGCAAGTGCACTTATCACGAGTACAACGTCCACGTCCAATCAAATTAAAAATCGATTGGTTAAGGTGCTGCGATAACTCATTTGAGTGTTTTTCTAGCTTTATTTTTACGTTATATCCTTCTACTAGCTTTTGCCCCGCGGCTTCGCTCGCATTAGGTTTAGATTTTTCATACAACGGGATTTTCCCGCTAATTCCCGTTCCCGTGGGAATTTCGGGAATTCCTTTCTTAGCGGATGCCTACGTCATAACATCTACCTGCATGCCAAATTTCAGCCCGATCCGTCCAGTGGTTTGGGCTGTGCGTTGATAGATCACTATGTCAGTCAGTCAGTCAGTCAGTCAGTCAGTCACCTTTGAGTTATATATATATAGATTATTGTTTACGCATTTAGACAGTCTTAAAATTAAGCATTTAATTAAGCAAAACCAGTGTCAGGTTGGATCAAGGAAACAAAAAATGAGAAAGATTACTTACTAAGACGATAATGCTGCTATTTTATTAAAAGGTTCGTACTCATGCCTGACACGTAATACTTTCCTGAAATATTACAGATTTTCTTTAAAATTGATAAACAATATATTTTTTATCTCTCTCGCAGCAATTCGCGAGCTATATAAAAGTGAATTGGAATTTTATGACACACTATATTACTGGCTAGTTAACTATATGCAATATCCCTAAACGCTTTTAGAATATCCGCATAAAAATAAAGCAATAAAAAACACGACTCGTTGGTTGGAATTTGAGGAAACTACATTAATTGATACCATTCAATCATAATAAATGGATACAACCTGTATGCACAGCATGAAATTGAATAGAATACTTGATGCAAGAAAAGTTCGTGAGAAGCATTTAATCAATGTAAGTACTCCAGAGCAGACGGTATGTTTAGTTTTAGCACATGACATAATTAACGAGTACATGCTAATGTATGTATTACTACAAGTACATAACGACGGATGCATAAAGCGCGAGAATGGCTAGTTCGGTGTGTTGACGACTGTACAAAGCCACAAGTAATTAGTAAACAATAATTAGGAAAATAACTACACACGGGTCATACAGAATAACGTCTTACTGACCGATAAACGCTCTTGCACAATCCAAACAATACTTGAATTTGACCTGTAGGATTGTAGATACTGCGCTCGTTATAGGCAAATGAAATTAAGATGCTGGAAAACAGGGTTAGAAGCTAAATGATAGTTGAATTGTTTATAGGCACTCGCCTATCTACATCAAGGAAACAATGGATTCCGGGGTTTTATTACAATGGTTATGAAGGGATCAGAAACATAATCTCTCAATAACAACAGGTGTCAGAATTCCACGATACTTAGATGTGGAAGTTCAGGATTTGCGATACCTAAACTACTAATATTCATATCTCTTAATCTCTTAACACAAGTTGCTGTGATAGCGATTTCGACTTAATTATATTAGTATTTAAAGTCACGACTTAATTATCCATATTAATATTTAATGTCAATAATTATTTGATCACGTGTATATCAGTTAGCCTTTTGGTCTCATAAGCATAACAATGATTTACCTAATTGTTTTTTTGCGATAATATTTATTATTCCTTGGAATCCGCCACACAAGTTGTTTTAGAGTATGTAAACAGTGGTAATATTTAAGAATTAAAAGCTAGTAGGTAGGTTAATCATGACCTTCGTTTTTGTAAAGATCCGAACGTCTGATACTGACCCAATAATCGACATTTTCAACCCTATTTCATTAGCAATTATAGTGAAAAACGGGGTGTTGGTAACGACCCAACGGGGTAGTTTAGTTAGACAAATACCGTAGGATGTTGGTTTCTCCATAGATTAGGAAGCTACAGGATATGTCCCAAAACGGCTATAATAAAAACAAAGGTACTAAAATAAATTCTCCTGTTCGTTCGTCTTGCAAATCTTAAGAATATTGCGACCAATATGGTGAATCTTTTCATCAATGAATATTTCAAATACGAGCATTATAAATTCCAGATTTGATTTAGCCCATGACATAAACACACTTTAGAATTTACCGAATTTCTTTTAACACCTTCAGAAAGTGACACGCGTGCTAGTTTCCATATAATAAAACGTATGGAGATAATGCTTAGCGTAATTACAACCGTACGTGACTAAATTGTTGCGAGCATTCAGCAATAGTATGACCATAAACTTTAATAGCTATTTCTCACTTCTCTTTCGTTTTATTGGCTGCTATGTGATTTAGGTGGAAATATGGCTATACTTAAAGAATGAGAACTTTTACGAGAGACTCGTAAGTGAGATGAAATAAGATAGCATTGGATCTAGCCTAACTATCACGCGAAGTCTTGTCCCGCCACAAGAAATAATATTTTCTACTGAAAAAAACGTGTGCAGACTGCTTTTAGTCTCGCGATAAACGTCAATATGAATTAAATAAACCTCCTCAAGTAAGATTTTCGCATTTTAAATTTGAGTAGGTACATTATGTATACGAAGTAGATAGTACGCACGTTATTCCAACATCTTAATGTGTATACTCGATAGTATTTTAAGTCCTATATTGTTACTTATTATTACAGATTGTAGAACGACATAGGTATCTATTTAATGGCATTTTGCCTAGTCCATCTGAGTAAGAAATGCGTAAATAGTTTACGAAGCGCATAACAAACAAGGTAGTCGCGGTTTGTATACGTATTTGCTTTTATCGACACAAATTTACACACAATGTTTAGAAACAAAGAGGCTCGATGTTTTGCTTTCACGGCTCATAGCATAGCATAGGTGGGAATGATTGTACTGTTATTGCAACGCGAACAATTCGCCTTTTTTTTGCTATGATGGCTCCGCTATTTAACCTTCTAGTATCAGTCATATTACAATCTAGACAGCTAAAATTAAAAGTCCAGAAAAAAAAAATAAAAGGGAGATATTTTTATTACAAAATAAGTATATTTAAGTAGGTTATTGACCCATCCACTTCCTGGACGATATGCGGATTATTTAACTTTAGAATTATCGGAACAGAACTTTAAGATATTGTAATAACGACCAATGTCCATATTGCTAATCTCATAAGGTTACCGCAGTCCGTACACGTAATACCCAGTAGTAATTTAGAGGGATTCAAAATAATCTCCCCATTGTATGTACCTGTCTGATACATAATTCCCTTTGCCTTGCACAAAATGAAACCAGCACTATCCGCCTTGGTCCTGAATTAATGAAAATGACCAGCAAATGGTAATCAAGGTTCGAACGCAGAGGTCCGGCCCGAGCTCGTAGCACTAAATGGTACGGTAGCTAATAGACAGACTCCTACTTAATATTATGTAGCTAGAGAGTATTGCTAATTAATTTCATTATTTTTATACAGATACCACATTTAGATTTATTAATTTAATACTAATGATCAAATCATCTGAGAACTCATCTTATAAACAATACAATACATGCGTATATTGCACTTATAGGTACTCGTTTTTCACGTTTCAAAATTAATCTCAGAAAGTTTCAAAACGAGACCGTATGCGAATATTTAAATATGGTTTGCGCATGAACGGCACGGATCTCTATCTTTAGTCTTTGTTCCTGAAACAATCAAGTCTATAGCAGCTTGAGTGTCGAATGGATATAGTCGGATTCTCGGGAGTCGGTCGCCCGAGACGTCCAGTGTTTACTGCCCATACAAGCCAATATTGACGTTGGCTTTGTCTACTAAATGACAGTTAATCTCTTTGTACGGGATATTCTTTGTGCCTTTCATCATTGGTTCCGTATATCTGAAATCTGCGCTGTAAACATAGCTTAAATTTACGGTTTTACATAATACGATAAACAGGGCTGAGCTTAGCCAATTTATTTGCGGTGTGACATTTAGTTTTATTTATTGGGCACCGCTCCTTTCCATAACGTTCACGTGAGCGTTTGGCGGACAGCTTTGCATATGCATCATAAACAAATCTTAAAGTAAAAGCTCGTAAAGGGCTCGACGCGGGCGCTGGGCTCGGCCGGTCCACTTTCGTGGTTTGTGTGCCAGCTGCGCCCGCCAGCCCCACAAAGTTGCACCGGGCCGACGTTGCATCACATGGACGCAGACGCAGCTAGAAAGCGTCCCAGACAAATCATGTCTCTAGGACGCATCAAAGGGAGCTCCAGCCGCCGGAATCAACAGCGCACGAGTTCAAAGAACGCTTAGACGGTGATGGATGAAATATAAATTGATTTGATTAGCTTGTTGTAGGAAACAAATGCGCTGGAAATGGGTCACGTTACCGATTGATGTATGAACTGGAAACGAAAGTAGTGCGCCAGGATTTTTAAGCTGGAGCTGGCACTGTTATCTCCGTGACAGACGGGAGAAAGTTTACGTTTAAAGTCTTAAACATCTTAAATACCTATTAATTTATTTTATGTTGGACTTATATGTATTACAGATTAATTAACATCGGTACACTTACAATTCAACATCAGCAACTGCGGAGTTTCTGATGAATTAATTAAAATTGACCATCACTTGATATTTCATGCTGCGATCTTATGGTTCACACCATCCCTAAGATAGGTATCCTAGGGATTTTGTGGTAGCCTGTCCCAAAAATAGGAATCTTATCCACTAAACGCGTAACCACCTAACGTGAAAAAACGAAAACTGAAACCTTAATATTTGAGTTTTTTATGTGCGAAATATTTATTAGCCGATCCCAATCGTCGCTGAACTGAAACTTATATTTGCCCATGAAACGCAGCAGCCGTACATCATTTTAATTAAGATTTATTTCCTGTCGCAGGGCTGCGCCGGCGTCACCACGGGCGCCAGTTATAATGTGAGCGGCGCACAGCGACGCGCGTCTTTCCCCAAGGTAAGCCTCCTTCACTTGTCCGTTTTCTCGACAGGTTCGTAGGGCCTTTGCATATATTATGCTATTGCGAAGTGGTTAATTGCACTCGGGTTACTGGTCAAATGAAGAAACGCGAGATCTAAGTATACCTGTACCGCGGCTGTGGATTTGTATATTGCATAGCATATGCTCTGGTAGGTGAAAACTTGATTCAAAGATGGGATAAAATTAACACGTCTCTTGATGAAATTGTCGAAGCAAAAAAGGCTGTTTACGTGCCAGTTCTAGTTCGCTGTTAAGAACAATAAAGAAAACCTACCTACCTGAAATATTATTCCTGACATTGAAAAAGGTTTACCTATAAAATTAGTAACATGTCGATATTATCAATAAGTCCATTGATACATTCAGAATGAACCTGATTATCTTGAGCGATTTAGATGGCAGGTACGCTTTCTATTCTTACAAATATCCGATTGCGTAATTACCTATTTGTTTGTCTAAGACGCGTCTAAATATTGCACTAATCTTATACTCCTTTGACAGTTTCTTATTGTACCACAAATCAAAGTTAGTACCGAAGTAAACATAAACGAGTTCTATGGCAACGCATTCAGGTAACCTTTAAAGGTCTTGCGATGCGTGGGTACGCATTGTCGGCACGCGAGTGCATCGCGGCCCGCGGCCGTGGGACCGGCCGTAAATCTCGATACTACTCGTACCAGACGATTGTTATTCACCGAGGAAAGCTGTCGCCACGCGCTTCCGCCAAAGCAGACTTCCCTTCCAAAAATACGAAGATGATATTCCGAACGCATCCGTCTCGGTACGATGGCGACTTCGCATTCGCACACTCATTAACAACGACCATCCGTCCGTTCCGAAACGCTTTTAAATATCTAGACCGTAAAATGAACGCCCTTAGAAGTGCCGTGGACTCGGCAATTTCCTGGTCGATGCTTTGCAATATCTTACGGAATCAAATTGGTGTGTAGCCATTAAAACGTTCGGTAGTAAGCAATTAGCTCAAACTGTGATGTTTACTCAACAAGTAAAACGTAAAAGCCCGAGCGAGGGAATTAAAAGCTATGATGAACGGATGACTTTAAAATTAAAAGAGAGTTGAATGGGCCGTTTTATAAATAAACGTCAGTCGGCAGCCGGCTGTCTTCGCGCCGAGCGTGTCGGAGGTCGCGGCGCACACGCGCCCGCGCCGCACGCACAACGCCGATTAGCTCCATTGCTTTAAATTGTTTTTGGACATTGACGGGCCACATCTGCTGGAAGCACAAACGAGAAGTCATTACTGCGTATTACGCCGCACTCTCCCGATGATTTACTAAAGCTTATGCATGTCGATTACTATCTAAACATTCAGATCGGACAGTTGAAATTTATGACCATGAGACTGCACTTTTGACTAGACACCTTGAACTCTACAAAGGCCGAGATTACGTAGGAGATAATATAATTTATGCAGTTTTAAAGGCCATATCGGTCGATGCGATCTAAACTTCCGAAAATACAGATGTAGTACCGATAGTAAATTGTCGCGCCACATGTTCACTTAACTACTCAGTCAGTAGGTCGTCGGCAGCTCTCGGCAGCCGGCCGACACACTTGCCTACGAGAGTGACAAAACGTCTCGACGCGGCTGCAAAAACCAAATTGCAATCACTATTAATACTTAAGAGGCCAAAGCGTAACTTTCAAACACGCCCGCGTTCCTTTATACAGCCGTGAGAATATGCATTGTTGGCTACCGACCGACGATAATATAAACCATTCAATTAAATTACACACGCAGATTTTGATCCAATTCAATTCAAATAATAAATATTCAAGCAAAATACTCCGGAGTAACCTAGTGCCATAGACAAAGGCGTATTCTCCCGAAGGATATAAAATACCTTAATATTCTATGTTCTTTCCTTCCATCTACCTACCGATTTGTGCGTTCGGTGATGAAAATCGAACTGTATCTATTATTTTGGATCCTTTGTGCTGAATTTGGCAGCTCCAAAAAGTGACAACGTTTTTGACCTTATCGACATAATCGATTAGTTAACTAATATTTTCAGAAAGAACATTAAATATTGAGCTAAGACGTAATAGAACAGTCCATAACTATAAATCTATATTTACTAAGTAAAAATAAAACTTCTTGTTTCTCAGCAGGTAGGTAAGTACCTACTGTTTCAGAAAGATCATGGCCGTTCCAAAAACTTCTAAAGTTCCGTCACACGATACCTTACTAGCTACCTTACGATAACTTTATAAATTTACTTTGATTACAGTAAACAATTATTGTTCGATGGAAGTTGTACTACTGAAACTGTAGAAACTAACAATTGTCATTAGTATATTTAGCCGAGAAGCCGTAACAATTAGGTACCGGTGGAAAATTATCGCCGGCAGTGTTAGTATAACGGTAAACGACAGAAATGTTCCCGGCTTATTTAAGCTCAGGAAGACGCTTCAAAGTTAAGGTGAACTGAGCATTGTTCAAATTCCGGTTTTACGAGGTTCAAGTTCATTCGAACAAAAAATTTACTAAGCGACCTTGGGGGTTCAGACAAGTTTCTGAATTTTACGACGGTCAAAATATTAATATTTTCTCGATTGCAAATGCGCATGAAATTGCCTTAGGACCCATGAGAAACTGAGGCCACTGTGGCGGCGGTAAGAAGCACGATCAGGCTGACCTCCAGCGAATCCTCGCGTGAATACTAAGCCATTTCTGGGAAATCAATAATGACACGCTATCCGGAACCAATGATCCACGTGTCAATAATCGATATCCTGAGCAGGTGACAAGTTATGTTACCTAATATGCAAATTTGGCCGACATCGTGGTCGTGTCTGACCAGTTAGCGGGCAGCACTTTCTCGAAGCCGTCGCTGACCATTACCATACAATGGACATTAATGGCAGGCAACCTGCGCGCGACGTAGCCTAGCCTGGAATACGACCCTGCCTCTGCCTTGCTGACTGCAAACAAATTATCAAGTCATTACAGTCGTGTGCAAAATATGAAACCATTCTTCAAATGTATAATAGAGAAATTGGTGAAAGCATTCACATCTTCGCTTATACATATTTACAAATAGGTACGGTTATCTTACTTAAATAGCAGGTGCACCACAACAAGGATTTCCTTAATTCTTACCAAAACGCTAATTAAAAAGGGTCTCTCGTCCATAAATCCTATCCTTAATAAATTCATTCGTGGTGTGCACCTGTCAGTCCCTAGGCCGGGGGTGGTGCCAGTGGCGGTGTACCGAGCGTGACTGTAGAAAGTTAGGAACGCACGATCCCCTAGCTGTCCGCCTCACTAAATGTTGTTGATTCACGCACTCGTATTAATTAAAGGAACATGCCCAAACAATAGCGACGTAACTCATAGAATACGATGGTTTTAACGTGTGCCGCGGCAATAGGATATATCAGTCAACCGTGGCCATTATTGACGGTGCCCTTATCTCCAGCGCTTTAAAGCTTTAAGTAGTTCACCGCACCAACTAAGTACCTATTCTCAGAAGCACTCGACTCAAGTTCTTGTGACTGGGAAGCTATTTGTGTGCAACCCTGCGCGGGCGCACCTCGAGTCCCGCGCGCGGCGCCCGCGGCTTCTCGCTCGCGCATACATGTCAAGGTAGGGTTCAACATTCGAGGATTCGGTGCGCGGCAAACACATCCGAGTGGAATACCCGACGTCTGTTCAGTGTAAACACAATAAACTCATTAGGTCAGACGCCGTCTGTAAACCGCACAATTCCAAATTTAAAATAATCGCTTTAATATTCAGTAGCTCGATGCTCTGAGAACGGGCAGGAAGAACAACCGTTGTAGTCACGATGCGTGACCGCTTTGAAAACGGAGCTAGTAAATGCAAATGATCGATGATGGCATCGTATTTCTCGCCGGGGTGTTATAACATGGGCTGGGCTTGGTTGGACCAAGGACTCATTGAATCGCGGTCAATTCCCGCGCTTCCGCGTGCGCGGCTGATGCGAGATCATTGCCAGATGCCGCGATAGAGACGGGGTCAACAGCCATCGCCCTTGTTTTGCGCACCAAATTTGTTGGCCGACTGTACACAAACACCATAAGGTGTTCGCAAGTCGCGGCAGAGGTCAAGGGGACTCGTAGTTTCCATTATCGTTAAGTGACACGTGTAGTCACATTAGCATGTTACAGTTAGCTCTACGGGTGTTATCCAATCGTGACATAATAGCGGCATAAATAAGCATTGTTTAGTATTTGCTACTGGCTACTTAGTTTTACAGACGTGCTTAGTTATTAAAAAATACTAATGAAGAAAACAAAGTCCAAGACTAGAAACAACAACTTACAAAGTATGACAAAATGCTTAATACACTTTAAATCATGCATGACTGTAATTTCCTAATTTCTAAACAACATCATATAAAATATAGTGATAAATATTAAAATGTTATTATATGTGATGCTATTGTAATCCGAAAGCGCTTCTCTGACGAAACGGTCACCGATACAAAGGAATCGAATGTTTACAAACATAGTCCACCGATACGAACGAATTCAAACAATTTCCTGCAGTTTGTCATCACGCACCTCTGTAAATGGACTCGCATGTAATAAATCCTAATAAGAACGAAATCCACATGAGATTTACTACGGACATGACTACGCTGTCCGTCTGTTGGTCACCAGACTGTATCTCACGAGACGTGATAGTAGACTGTTAAATTTTTCTGAAACATCTATCCGTAGCTTTATCAGTGTCATTTATTACTTTAGATTTTTATTACTTTATTTTTATAACGGCCGGATAGCCCAGCGGTTAGAGAACCTGACTGTGAAGCTTAAAGGTCCCGGGTTCGATCCCCGGTCGGGGCAGATGTTTGTATGATGAATACGAATGTTTGCTTTCAAGTCTTGGATGTTTATCGATATATATATAAGTAAGTTTATCCGTTGTCTAGTACCCATAACACAGGCATTAAATTGCCTACTTTGGGACTAGGCGATTGGTGTAAAAATTGTCCAGTGATATTTATTTTTATTTTATTTTTTATTTATTACTTGCGTTTTCCACATACACGGTAGCCCCCTTTTGATAGCGATTTTTTTTTCCTTTGTGTCCGTACCATTTCATAGTTGTATTTATCGCCAATGTCACAATCGACAATTTTGGTTCGTAAAAGTTGAAATGATCAAATTTACTGTAGTATGAAATTTATATTTGGAATTTTGTCAAGTCACAGCCAGTAGATACCTAATTCCTCCCCAATTATTTGGGGATGGGGAGTTTATCCACCACTTATTGACTTTATTTAGTCCTTCAATATAAACTAGTTACCTACATCTTTAATATTGAATAAAGAAATATGGAAATCCAGATAGATCACAAATAAAAAGCAGGAAGACTTAACCCAAAAGGGATTTCTACCAGCCAACCTTTGATTAGTAGTGAGGAGTAGTACAGTAACAGAAAAAAAGAAGAACCACCTTACACCGCTCTTATTCCAACAAATTTGTATCGATACTTGTTTTTGCACTTGACCTTACCAAATCTTAAATTATGTGCCTATTTGTCTCAACCAGAGACATTATTAATATGACTGCGTCGAAAAATTAACGAGATCGACCGCGTGAATAATCGTAAAAGTTTTTGCAAATAGAAACATGCGGCTCCGTCAACCAGCTAGGACGTCATTATGTTGATCTTCCACATGTAACTTGTAATTTCGGCTTTCACTTTCTCATTACCCATTCCTACTCAAGTTATATTTCGTCAAGGTAGCAATCCACCTGTTAGAGAAGCCGGGGATTAACATTCCGTCATAATGTAATTTTTTTCTTTTCTTTTCGTATATCATCAAGTGGTATAGAACGAGTTGGGTGCAGTTCTTGAACGGTCGTGATCCCATCGGCATTGATGGATGAAACGCCGGCATAATTTGACATCCATTACCATTGAACATCTTAATAATGGGATCGAAATATAAGTGCATAATTCAAAGTGCTTTAAAAGTGAAGGCGATGCTTAGGGTATTAACTTTCACTTTAACAAATGATAACTAAAGGGCTTCAAGGTCGAAAATATGTGGTATCTGGAACACGTTCACCGCAACTTTTTTTTCTTAATTGCGCAAAAAGGTCCGGTTTCGCTAAATCCGTGGTGCGGTGACAGCGCGCCGGACTTTATGTACTTTAATATCTTTAATTCATAGGTACTAAATACATGTATTCGAAATAAACCACTGTCTTGCCAACAGTGTTCCATTAAGGTCGATTCTGCTCAATTTCCATTTCCTTAGAATCAGCGAGGTTCATAGAAAGCAGTAAAATAAATATAACATCATCAAAGCCACTCCTATAATTTTAGTCGCTTTAAATTACGCATAAAGACCTAACGCTAACACACAGAAATCGAAAGTGACTTAATGACAAAATCGGCTGGCTGCCGTCAATGGAAGTAGGTCCAGTGAATACGCAATTCATTCGTGCTCGAGCTATTGAACTAATGGCTAAGGCCAAGCCTTGGTCCAGTTGACATCACACTGGTTCTGGATCTGTGCACAATCTATCTCTCATCTCCTTGAATTAATTATTCAATACTAGTTTCTTACAAACCTTCGTATCCATTTATTTTAATTGGTTGATAGATGTTTAGCATGCCAAAAATAATTAAGACCACGATCGGTTCTAGGTTTGTAGTTGTTTAATGAAAGATACGTGAAAAGAAAAATATACTTTTTACAATAAAATACAACAAAGTATATTTTTCCTTTTACCTTTCCTTTACTAGGAGCGAGTGCATTTTGCCTACATCTCAGCGTCGACAGATGGTTTACGTTTGAATAAGTTTAATAATTTATTGCAAATTGAAAGTGAAATAATCATTGTGACGTCCGTTATGTACGCATGCACCTATATCAATACACCGCCGCTGCGACAGAATAATTTTAAATTGTCATTTCTATTGCAGGTGTTTGCCATGTGGTACGTGTGGTGCGCGTTATTGTTGGTGTCCCAAGTGCTGGGGGCGGCTGAGGTAGCCGAAGTCACAACAGAGGAAGTAAAAGAGGTGACAACTGAAGCGCCAGTGGCGGTGGCTACGACACGAGCGCCGCCGCGCACTCTCGACCGTCAAGCTGCCGAGCTAGCCTGGCGTACGTGGTTGCAAAGCCCAGAGAGCGGCAACCAAAACGCGCCGCCGAGAAGAATCACCACCAAATCACTCTTCATCACGCCTCTCGTATGTCCTAAAGGACAGCGTATGGATCGCAACGGATGCATACAGGTAATCATCACACAAATTATTACCAAATTTTTGAACAGTGCTAACGTATTCTTGCGTCTTGGATGACATACTGAAAATTATTTGTCATCGTATAAAACGATCTTCCTTTACATTCCAGGTGGTGACAGTAAACAAAGATGAGCACGAACGCATTCTGCTGGAGCAACTAAACGCGCTGTTCACCTCGCCTCCGAGCGGAGACGTGTTGTACGACTACGGCGACGAAGACCCAGGCCCGCTGCAGCTGTCCATACCCATCGGTCTAGACCCGCAAGCCGCCCCGCTCCAAGCTCAAGAGCCAGCCGCTGAGGTAGACTAAACAATAGATTCCACTTAACAAAGAATTCCTTTGAATCATGTTCACTTTAGTAAAATGTTTGAAGAAACTTTGATGTCTTATTCCAAACCTTATTTCATTGCAGGCTCAAGAACAACTACCGAGCTACGTTAAAGTTGACAAGAAAGACTACGACAAAACCAATAATGACGCCAGCATAGAAGCTGAATTAGAACTCTTAAAACTGCAAAACAGGAAGCCGAATGCTACTTCGTCTGATGGTCCTGGCATATTGAACCACAACGTTTTAAGCAACTTTTTGCCCTTCGCAGACAAACCAAAACGTGACAGTCCAGTAAATAATGAAACCGAAACCGAAACCCAAACTCCAATTACAACCACGACAGACCAAGGACAGAAGGAGCAGTTTTATGGACACGTCAATGTGGACCCCGTCCTTTACGGCACCGAATACCAAAACCCACAATACGATAATTTATCAAAAGAAACAGAGGTTACAACTGAACAAACAAGTGAATCACCACCAGTACAACTTAATTTCACGCTTGTTAATAATAATGCAAGCGAAAAAAATGAAAGCAGCATGACTATGATTCCTGATAGTAATATAAACAACACGAGCCCAGAGGCTCCCACTGAAAAACCAAGTGACATTATGCCCAACCTAAACGAACATTTGACAAAAGAAACAGACAAAACTAAGCTTAACCCCGAGAGTGAGTATTCCGACATCGGAGAAGCAATAAAACTCATCAGCCGTTACGCAGAAGTTACAACTGACGATAACTTTACCAAAGATCAAAAGAAATATGCTTTGAAAGACGAAAGCGTACTGGGCACGCGGACAAAGCTCCAACACAGGCGCAACAAGCCTCAGGAACCGGTAAAACCGCCAGCACCTGTACACGTTTTGCCCGAAGAACACAAAGAGATACTTCCACCGACCAGTTTCATCCCTAAAAATGAGGGTTTCTACAGATATCCTTGGACGAGTCAGCATCCAGTGACGCCGCCTCCTGATTACCCGTTCCGCCATTTACAAGACTACTGGCCAGATCGGAGTAAGATAGGCGGCGTGTACGGAAACGTGGGTCACGAGAATCCCAGACGCCACCACCACTCGTACCCGCACAGCTACCTGCGCCCGCATGGCTACCCGGACGCCCGCGCGGGGCTGTTCCTACGCCTGCAGGACACGTACGCCGGCCAGCCCGCAGGATACCCGTACCGGCCCGCCCCGCAACACCCGGACGTGCGCTCCCACAACCAGGACCTCTACACGCTGCTCGGTCTGCGGCATTGGTTCAGCAGCGAAATCACATCAAAAAGATAGCTCGTTTCCCCTCCCAACACTAGAAAATTCGATGTTACCCGACGACTTATAATGGAAGCTATGGAAGAAATGCGAGTAACGTTACATTCAAACTTGCTACTAATCACTTCAAACATAGGTGGAAAGTAGGAGCTACTCTTAGAAAATGTACTTACGACCCCATTATCGGTGTTGAGTTGAACATTTCTGTCAATAGCTTTCAATATATTAGCCTATTTATTTTAAAGCCAAATATTACAGTCATACATAGTTAAGTTTTTATTAGCTATTTAAGTTATTGTAAATATGTACGCCTACTTATATAATTTAAGTGTTTCATCTTCCCGAGTATTATCGTTGTTTATTTAAATGTAAATTGTTTACGAATTATCAATTACTAATTTAATTTTATATTTATTCGATGTAATTACTTGATGTTATTTTCGTTGTGAAATGTGGTAGTGCGGTGTCTAGTAGCGTGTTTGGTGTTTAGTATCGTTGTTTAGTTTAGTTATGGAATTGTACTGGCGCTGGCTTGCCCGACTTGCCCTTTCAAGGACGATTTATCCTTAGTAAATAACTAAGCAACCATGTGTGTAAGCTAAGAGGAACTTGTAACTTAGCGATGAGGATAGATAATCGATTTGGCTTAGAAGATGTTCAGACAATAACAGCGAGTGATTCGCGACGCCCTAACCCACCTGCAACTGAGAAAATATCCGGTCTCCTTGAAAGGGTCTTAGGTTTTACTTATTAATTTTAATCGGTTCACTCGGACCTGTAGAACTTGCCTCATAATTTTAGCAATTTAATGAGATTGAAGGACACTTGTTCCTGTGTATCTTAAGTTTTTAATGTATATTATGTATATTTTTTCAAACTATGTCAGTCAATGTGTCTATTCTTATTCATAACGTATTCGTTTCTTTTAAAGGTTAACGTATTATATAACTTACTCATACTTTATCTACCGAACTATTTACAAATACATATAACGATCCCACCAAAGCTTAGATTAAGTGTTTAGATTATCTAATAATAACGCATTGGTGCATTTTGTCTCATTGATACATATTATACTAATACTACTATTTGAAAATCTTGATAGAGAATGGGATGTATTTTTCTAAATTAAAATAATTATTAAATACTTGAAATATTTCAAAATACCAATTCTATTTTTGAATAAACAGATCAGTATGAATGTCGCTACCATGAGAATGCATTCGGCAGCTAGGGTCTGTTAATAATCCTTTAGCTTCAAAATATAGACATAGTAGGTAACTAGCAACAAACTTTAAAGTACTAAAATATTATTATATAACTTTGATTTTAACTACATACTATGTTTCGAATCCGTTAAAGCGCGAGTTTTTTTCAATTATCAACTGCTAAAGCTGTAAAAGTCAATACCTAAGTACTGTGGCATAATTAGAAGAATACACTCTTCGGGATGTAACCAGTGAGACCTAGATACAGCTCCGTTGCACGTGAATTTAATAATTTGTACCGCGATACAAACCCATAGAAATATTTGGTTTTCTGCACACTTCTATCATAGTCTTACGTTCTGGTCGCATCCATGCAAGAAGGTACGCGTATATGCATTTTATTCAGAACAAAATACTTTTAGCAACATTTAAACCCATTATTATTTGAAGACTAACAATTCAAAGTACAAAAACATCGTGATGTAGCCCCTAAACGTTCAAAATAAAAACCAGGAAGTCTTACCTAGCTGCTGGTCCTCATTTCTAAACTCGTGATCTTGATCAAAAGTTGATGACGCCGACTGCAATTTGAATCGTAAGTTGCGAAGACTTGGCAGCTCTTCAATTTCCCTTTGCGACTTTTCGCGCTAAAAACAGCTTGCGTAGGTTTAGAGGATGTGCAGCACCGCTCATCATGCACAAATTTATCAACTGTTTACTGTACAAATAGTTTAAGAATATAATAAGTAGTGAACTAATAATGTAAAATGTAACAGATGACGGAACTAACAAAAGACTAATGCTCCTTATTAACCGACTTCGAAAAAAGGAGGTATTCAATTCGGCTGTATTTTTTTTTTTTTTTTTTTTTTTTTTTTTTTTTTTTTTTTTTTATCATTTTTTATGTATGTTACCTCAGAACTTCTAAACGGGTGGACCGATTTCGATGGTTCTTTTTGAGTTCGATAGCAAATGGCTTCCCATTGGTCCCATTTTAATTTCATCAAGATCTAACTAGTAGTTTTTGAATTATCCTTAAAATAAATAAAAAAACAACGGGCATTCGGGCATTTTAGTCCGAACTTACATTTGTACATACTTACATACTTACATACAGTCACGCCTGTATTCTTAAATGGGGTAGGCAGAGTACACAAAACGGTACATAGACAAAACTATGTCTATGTCACGCTTCGTGGCCACTTCCAGCACATTTTTTGTAGGTTTTGAGTTAGCAGGTATAATAGTGACAGGTTGCTTGCCGGTCGCCTAAAATTTACTTTAACCTATGTCCTTTAGTCGCCTCTTGCGACATCCACGGAAGAAATGGAGAGTATTTTTATGTGTATTCGCTGATTACTCGAAGACGCCTGGACCGATTTGGAAAATTCTTTTTTTGTCTGAAAGGGTATAGTTTCCAGGTGGTCCGATAGTCGGCATACCTTGACCCGATGATGGCATATGAGGGAAATCGAGGGCAACCCTCAAATTTTATAGGCGCAGGTAATGTTTTTAGTGCATTTTTCAAAGCTACACCAGTATTTACGCTTGGCAGTAAAAAAATATGACTGAGCTGATGATAAAAGGTCAACTCCTTAATTTTTAGGAGTTAAAGGATAACTTTTTCGATATTGAATGCACCTGCAGACTGAAAATTATAGTTTCAGTAATTAGCCTGGCCTGCTGCTTCTCAAGCGTTGGATTTCTGCTAATGCTCGTTCATCGTGGGGTTTACTTAACAGTTTAGTTAGAGGGTTCTAAATCAGATAGAGCTATTCCTTCTAAAGCTTGAATCTGCTGAGAGCTACGTATACCTTTGACCTTTGGTAAATATGATTGCATAAACAGAAGTTTCCTTTCAGGATAAAGCTAATTTGAAGTCGGTTTTTTTTTGTTTAAAATTATTTTGGTTTTTAAACTTAATGAATAATGTAGGTATGTGTTTAAGACTCTGTTTAAATTTTTCTCCGGTTTGGAGTTGTTACGAGCGTGTGACATACGCGGCGAGTCTCCGCTCCCGCGTGGGCGGCGGTGACTGAGCACTACTTTATTAATACGAATGTTTATTGTTAGTTCCGTTTAATACGTTCTTTAAAATATAACTCTAAAATTTGCATAACTGTACTGCATTTTGATGAATTACAAGATTATAATCATCTGCCAGTATTTTATTATTAATGTAAATATTGAATGTGTTACATTAAAATTGAATCAAATGGGAAAACACGTATTTTATTTAGTGGTAAACAATAATAATAAAAAACCTTAAAACTTGCTGTAAAGACATTTTATTGAAAATATTCAAATATTTATGAGCAAGTCAAAATATTAACTTGTTCAAAACATTCCCTGCACTTGCACATACTTCGTCTGAATGATTTCGAATGGATTACTTATCTTAATTATGAAATGTTCACACTCCATACATGAATGATCATTGATTACTAAATAATTATAGCAACATGATGACTTACATACAAGTAATTTGTACAAATATATCACAATAATAAAAACTTACTATTATTGAGAAACATATACATTAACTACTATACTTTTTGGCCGATCATGTTCAATTGTCAGAAAATAAATTAGATTAGAGTATTTTATTTATAACATACATACATAAGGACTAATTCTACACACTTACTAATTTCATTAGGTATTTCTGACTACAAAAAGTACTTTATGGTTGAATATTACACGTAGAAACAGATAGAGGCTTAACAAAGTATATGCAAGAACAGACCGCTAATGTTGTTCATGATCCACGCACACATCAAGTCAAATAAAATTACTACCAAATTTTCTATTATCATTTTTTGTTCTGATGAATTCTGTCATTGGCCCTGCATCTTTCACTTACATTAATGAGGAAACTTAAAAACTGTTATTTTTATCTTTTTCAAAGATATTAAACAAAGATAGCCTTAAGGAACATGTAAGTACTAGCGGACACAAATAACCATCCAAACTTGAAAGTTTCCAAACATCTCATCTGAACTCATAAATTTGGATGCTGTGTTCCGGAACGTGACTTAAAGTCAAAGATTGAAACCTGGAATTAATAGAAAAATATGATATTGGTGATATTCCAAGTATTTAACTAAAAACATAAATATCACCTACACACTCAAGACTAGTTTATCAAGAGCATTGGGCTTTGTAAAGAATTAAAGCTAGAGTAACTTGCTTCATAAACAAAACATATTACAATTAAAACATGTTGTTTAAAAAACAATCAGGCCCATTTTAGAGTAGTAGTTGTAACACAAAACATAGTAAAAATAGAAATGCTCACCACTCAGAACTTCGATGGTAGTAATAACCTTCTATTGTGGCCGCTGACTTGTGGAAGCATATGTAGTAAAAGCCAGCGAACGAAGCACCATTTATATCCTTAATAGTATGATCTGGCACTAGAAAGTGTTCTTTCCACCTCATAAACACATAATCAGCCTTTGCAAGAGAGTCATAATCAAACGAGTCTGAATTAAATGTCTTCAAGTATGGAACAAACAAGTCAAACTTGCTCTGAAAAAAGGAAATAAATATGTTATAAAATAATTTCAAGCAAATAACCAACTAAAAGACACTAAAGAAAAAAAAATACATGAAGTAATGTAGTATGGGTACAAATTAAAACATAACTATTAAAAATAAATCACAACTGAGAGAGCCAATCAAAGGTTAGTCTTGTTTACCAGCAATGTAAATTTTATATCAATTTCTGTAGGGCATAGTAAAAATAAAGGAGTTTCTTCAAATGTTTTCTAATAAGACAATAAAATTAGGTTAATTATTAACTAGCTATTCCAGTTAGAATATGATGTAGATAGTTCTAACTCAATAAGGTTGCACTTAAAATTCCTAAAAAATACAATCACTGGTCTTCACAAGCCAGCCAGTACCATCCTGGCAAACCCTACCATTTTAAAAGAGCCTGTAACTTTTGTGCTAAGGACTAATCATAATCAAGCAATACTCAACTGAATCACCGAAGTTTAACATGTAGATTTATACAATTTGGTAGTATTACTAATAAACTAACTGACCATTTTTTTAGCATACAATGAAAAGCAAAGAAGGGTATTACTATCATCTCAAAAGGTCAGTACCTACAGCAAGAAAATACAGGCATGCAGGTTACTGACACTAATTTCTGTGAGTTCAATGACTTAATAGATAAGCGGTGTTATTGTTGACAGATAGGTATATGACAAAGCAAGATACATGTGAGACACAGTGTTTGACTTGCTTGCCTAGAAATATCCAAAAAATACTTTTTATATTAATACATACCCAATGTTTTCTATCAACATCTTCATCTGCATCCCATTTCCTTGTCAGAAATGGATATTTTGCTGATATTATTTCACCATCAAAAAATGTAGTCAATGTTGGAAATTCCTCCGTCAAACCTTTTATTTTTAAGTAACCACAAAGGTATGAGTTTTCCTCATCAACATGCTGGAATCAATTAAAATTAAGAGTGAAGTGTAATATTAAAAAGGTAAACAGTTTCATTAAAACATTAGACCCACTGTATATGTCGTACTATACTGCTCTGATATTAAGGTTATATTGATGATGAACCTTTTCGCACTTTAAAGCTTAATGATGGAGAAACTAACCTGCAAGACCACCTCGACTTCATAGGAGTTTCCTTTAGATTTCTGGTGCCCTTGAAATTTTGAGCCATTATAAAGCAGAGACTTGGTTACGCCAGGTTGCTTGGAGTTCGCTGGCGGCGGTGGCGTTATGTCAACCTTCACTGGCATTATCGTTCCATTAAAAACAAGGAATTACTTAAGCTTCTGACGCCACTAGTAGCAGAAGCCGTGATCCAGCTGTATGACTATGACACCGTGTTACAACATAAAGTACATTTTACGCAGCAGCAGAAGGTATCCAAGGTACAGCACCTGACACCTGACAGTTTGGCCGTTATTCCAGTAGATTCTACAGAAGGTAACACAATATTTTTCTGATTAATAATTTGAAGAATTTTTAGTATGTTATGTTGCTTTCTTAATCTTGTAATTTACAGTTCTGGCAATGCAACAGCTTTTTACTAAGAAATAGGTACTGAGAAGAAAGGAGGAAGTGAAAGTTAAAGTGTTGTACACATTGTAGATGGTTTGACAGTTTTCGAATATTTCACTAGCGTGAAAAAATCTAACCATCAAAGAAATGTAATGAAAAATGTAGAATGAATAAATGCATTTCAGAGTTTTTTCAGATCTTAGAAATATTACTTGTGCTTATAATTATAAACTTGTTTTCCAATTCGATTCCAATAATCGATGTGTTGAAATATGGCAGCCCCAAGTATTTTTGCCCCATTAATCATTCACTCCTTCACGCTTGTGCTTTATGTTGTCTATGATTATGATTTATTTATCATTCATTCAATTAGATGATTTCGTTTCGTAGTTCGTCGTAGCTGTGTTTCGTTTTGTGATTTCGCATTTTTATCTAATATTTATGTTTAAATTTAACGTTTTGACACAATGATTTCTTATTTCAAGGCTAAAATCATTCGTAGTTACAAAAGTTATAAGCTCATGAACGCTTTGTGATCTACAAGCAATAGTAGTGATATTTTCCCACATAATTATGGTTAACTGACGTTAGTCTGTGCATCCTCAATTATGGCAGACCCAGGTTATTACCACAGTGATTATATTCGGCACCCCGTTCTCTACGAGCTGGGCGTCAAGTATGGAATTAAGACGGAATGTATTCCAGAAATAGCTTTGCCCTCTAAACTGGAGGAACTCAAGGATGTAATACGTAGAGAGATACGTAAAGAACTCAAAATAAAGGAGGGTGCTGAGAAGCTACGCGAAGTCGCCACGGACCGCAGATCGCTCTCTGACGTCGCTAATATTGTAAAAAAGGCAAATTTGAAACTCAATGAACTCAAATCAGACCTCCAAGAGCTCGAGTCGCAGCTACTATTGTCTCGCGGTCAGTCCACGCCGACGTCGCCGGAGGACCTCTCGTACGATGAAGAGATCATCCTGGCGTCGGAGGCGGCGCAGCAGCAGCGGCAGCTGGGGGAGGCCACCACGGACCGCAAGCTCGCGTCCCTCGAGAAGCAGCTCAACATCGAGCTCAAGGTGAAGCAGGGGGCAGAGAACATGATCCAAAGCATCACCAGCAGCAATCAGTCCCGTGACAAAAAACTCCTCGCCGAAGCTCATCAAATGCTAGCAGACTCCAAGGATAAAATTGAGTATCTCAAACTACGTGTTTCAAAACTTAGTAAACAGCAAAAAGGAGACAGTGCTAGTGCCAATGGTGATGGGAGAAATTTAGATATGAGTGGAGTAGACCAACTGCTGGATGAAAGGATTGCAGAGTTAAGGAATAGACTCCGAATCGAGGCAGCTGTTGTAGAAGGGTCAAAAAATGCTATTAGACTCCTACAGAGTGACAAAAAAGTTACTGATAAGAAAGCATTGCATGAGGCACAGACCAGCCTTTTGGAATCAAGTCAAAAACTAGACCTACTGCGCAGATCTCTTGACATGCGCCGGCAAGAGCTACCAGCGGAAAGTCCTGCATTTATAGAATTAGGCCATGAGTTGCGCAGCACAGGCTCCAGCCCTGGGTATGTTAGCCTGTCTACAGGCAGTGGGTCAAGAGCTCAGTTTCTGTCTCCTGCTCCATTGATAAGCCCATGTGTTCAAGTAACTGGGACCCTAGAAGTCCGATTGATGGGTTGTCAAGACCTACTGGATGATGTCCCAGGGCGCAGCCGGCGCGACCCTCTCGCCAGCCCTTCGGACCTTAAATCTTTTGTAAAGGGTGTGACAATACGTAACTCTATGAAGTATACATACAGCATTAAGGAAGATACCAGTAATGAGATAATGGCAGTTATGAAACTGGACAACCATACCGTTGCCCAGACCAGCTGGAGGCCCTGCTCACAGCAAGCCTGGGATCAAAGGTAAATTGAACATTATTGAGTGTTGACTTTATTGACCTAGCTATTACAATTCTGATTGGGAATTAATACTATGCCGTGTATAGATGTTTATGTGTAGAAGACAGAAGCTTAATAAGCATATATTAAGCTTCTGTCTTCTGGATATCTTTCTGTTCTTGTGGACGTACTTGCTTCTTACAACTTAAGTATGATACTAGTGAATCTATAGTCATCTGCATGTACAATTTTGTGTAGTTTTAGACCATATGTAAAAATCACCTAATGTGCCAGTCTTATTTTATATTCTAATATGAATAATGCATGCTATTATTGATTTTTATATAAAACCGGCAGTCATGGTCATGAGTATGATTGAAATGTTAATTTGTGACTGAATTTCCCCAAAAAAAGTTACTTTACTCTTTTATTCCTCAGTCTCAATTATTAAATTATCTGTTATGTAAATTGCCACTGCATTTAAGTCAATTCCCCAGATAGATTACGACATTTGCCCTCATTATGGACTGTACCTGTACTTCCTAGAAATATTATCTTTATGATACCTCTCTTATTAGTCATATCTTATCAAGAACACATAAGGTATATGCATGCATATACTACAGTATAGTATGACTAATTTTGCACGACTAAAGCTGAGAATGAAAAAAGTAATGCTATAATCGATTATGATATAATTTTTCCAGATTCACCATAAAGCTGGACAAATCAAGAGAACTAGAGATTGGAATTCATTGGAAAGATTGGCGTGGACTGTGTGCTGTGAAATTTTTAAGATTAGAAGAATTCATTGATGACATCAGACATGGCATGGCCCTTGAACTGGAACCTCAGGGTCTTCTATTTGCTGAAATCAAATTCTTAAACCCAATCATATCCCGAAAACCTAAATTACAGCGACAAAGAAAAATATTCAAACAGCAAGGCAAAAATATACCAAGGCCATCCTATGGGGAGATGCATATTCCTGCTGCGGCGCTCGGTAGACTTCTGAAACGCTCGTCTCCTTCCATACAAAGCAATATACAAACAGCCCACATTGGTCAGCCGAATCAACACTTCCAATTTGGTGGTGCAGAAAATAAAGATGTGGAAAACCCTAATGCCACGTTGGGGGGTATGGCGGGGGTGCGGCCCCTGGGGCTGCCCGCGGCCGCGGCGGCGCCCCCCGTGCCCGCCACGCCGCCTCCCAAGCCCACCCTCCCCCCTCCTCATGTCTCCACACTACGAATGGAAAAAGAGCTTCAGGAAGCTTTCGCATTTTTAGAAGATTCTTATGCCCGGGATAATTTTGCACCCAAAGAACCGCAAACACCCTCATCTGACAACCCACTAGTAGAGTATCCTCCCTCGCCGTCTCCAAAACTGGTATTGGAATTCCCAAGTAATGAAGACCAAATTGTGGAAGTTACAAGTAATATGAGGATATCATCGTCTCGTTCCTCGTCAGTGATAGAGACCATTAAAGAGCTGGATTCCCGTCGCCAATCATCTGGAGAAATGTCGATGGAATGCTTTAGGTTGTTGAGCGTACTAGGAAGAGGACACTTTGGCAAAGTCATTCTAGCTCAGTACAGAGCTACAAATGAATATTTCGCAATTAAAGCTTTAAAGAAAGGAGATATCATTGCCAGAGATGAGGTAGACTCACTTTTGTCTGAGAAGAGAATTTTCGAGGTAGCTAATGCAATCAGGCATCCATTTTTGGTGAACTTGTTTGCATGTTTCCAAACGGAGCAACATGTCTGTTTTGTGATGGAGTATGCAGCTGGAGGCGATCTTATGATGCACATTCATGCAGATGTGTTCACAGAACCCAGGGCAGTATTTTATGCAGCTTGTGTAGTATTGGGCCTACAGTATTTACATGAGAATAACATTATTTATAGAGATTTGAAACTAGACAACTTACTACTTGATACTGATGGTTATGTTAAGATTGCCGACTTCGGTCTGTGCAAAGAAGGCATGGGATGGGGCGATCGCACTGGTACGTTCTGTGGGACACCTGAATTCCTGGCTCCAGAGGTGTTGACGGAGACGTCGTACACGCGCGCCGTTGACTGGTGGGGACTCGGCGTCTTAATATTCGAAATGTTAGTTGGCGAGTCTCCATTCCCCGGTGAGGACGAAGGGGAAGTGTTTGATTCAATTGTGAATGATGAAGTTCGGTACCCCAGAACTTTATCTTTGGAAGCGATAGCTTTAATGCGGCGTCTTTTGCGGAAGAATCCTGAACGTCGTTTGGGATCGTCTGAGAGGGACGCTGAAGACGTGAAGAAGCAGGCTTTCTTCCGTAATGTTAATTGGGAGCAATTACTTCTTCGTAAGGTGAAGCCACCATTTGTGCCAACTATTAATAATCTGGAGGACGTGAGCAACTTCGACAGCGAGTTCACGTCGGAGGCGGCCGTGCTGACGCCGCCCAAGGAGCCGCGACCGCTCAGCGCCACGGACCACAAGCTCTTCCATGACTTCACTTACATGGCGGACTGGTGCTAAGGCAGCAATAATCTAATTCATCTTCAGATAATAATAAACAAATTAGTTATAATTTCAAAGCTACAAACAATAAACCCCCATTGCCTTACAAGAGTGTGTAACATTTCTGTATTTTGATAATATCTGTTGTCTCTACAGAAGAGTGTGTAGATTGTCTTGTTAACTCGTATTTAGTGCAGTTAAATGCAATATTTTATAATGAAATATGTAATTTAATATTGTAAGTTTAATAAGTGCGATAATGTTTATTTTTAAAAACATCGTGAATAGATTTTATTATTATATGTAGTTATGAAATTGAATAACTTAGAATTAACAGTACATAATCTAAGGGAAGGTGTGTCAAATCATTATTACGTTCTCAGTCAGTTGTTTACTTACATCAGTGAAATAAAGGCATCATCAATAAGAAAGCATAGTTTTAATTTTCAAATATTTCTTTAGGTATTCCTCAAATTCTTACTATCAATCAAGGCTGAACATTTTCTAATAAGCATACAAAGACATATAACAATGGCCAAAGTCCATAGTAATTTGCTAATTAGATTTGCCTTATTGATTTTATAATTAATGCCAGGCTACATCCTATTCCAATACTTAACAGTATTTAACACATTCAGAACCAAGGACCCGGCTCCCTGGTTCTTCAAAACATTCGCGAGATACCAAGCACCCGGTAGCCGGGTTCATTTTGTACTAGCTAAAGACTACTCGGTTCCGCGCAGATGTTTTGATTTTGGGCTTGGTTGTGAATGTGTTAAAGCACTTACTGCTTCTCTCAAAGGTGCATACAAATAAAACCACAGTTATGGAAACATAAAATTTATATTTTGCAAATGAGCATATTATCTGGAATACTGTTACTGATTTTATGGATAAATGTTTTTATTTACAAAATGTCTTGTATGAACAATAAAGGCCTCATGCATTTTCAGTACATTACAAAACAACCATTTTACTCATTACCACTACCGACAACCAAAGATTGTGTGTTGTATCATTTTACTCTTACTTTCAAAAATCTAAGTTTGACAGCTTGACCACTAGCAGATTCTAAAGTTCCTTATGAATATATTGTATCTATTGCAAACATTTTGGATACAGAATACTGGGGTAAAAGATAAAAAGTGCCTTTATGTGCATATGGAATGTCGGCAGTAACACTCTTCCAGTGTGTAAAATATAAATTGATTTCACACAACAGTATTTTGTTTCACACATAACTTTAAACTTAATGACTACATTTTTTACTAGACTCAAAATCTATTGTAAAACAAAGTTACATTAATATTATTAGTAATTTCTCAGAGTTTTCCTTTATATCAAACTGAGTATTCATCTAGTTTTCAATTATTTTTAAAAAAGATTATACCAGTTGCCATCTAATTGACTTACACATAACATTCCACAAACTGAGATTTTATTTAAAAATACAATACAAATTATTATGTTGAGTTAAAGGGAAGTAACGGGACTGATCACACTACAATTATTTATATACACATTTCACACAGAGCTAACAGTCTCACGAACGAATTGTAGAGCTCACATACGCGACCCTTTTTGCTGCAGCACTTTGGCGCGGTCCGTGGGCTCGACGTCATTGCTGTTGAGGGAACTGCCGCACTCGCGGCTGACCACGCACAGAAACTCTGCGTGCTCGTCGTTGCCGTAATTGTACTGAGAGCCGATGTTGATGAGCTGCTCAAACTTCCAGCCATCTGACATTGTCGAAACCATCTGTGTTAGCTCCTCCTCATGAAACTGTAGAACCCTGTATACATGCTTCTTTGAATCTTTCAATGGCCTCCTTTCTCTTAAGCATATTCTTTCTTTAACTAATCTTATGAGCTCCGTAATGTTATAAAATTCCGCTTCTTCCAACACACCCTCTTCGGCGATGTCGTTGTTGATAACCAGTTTACCATGTCGAAGATAATTCAGAACTGGTGAGAAATACGTCGGATCTCGATCTATCAGATAAGCACCGGTATCATCCTGAAACAATATGCTTTTATGCATTTCATTGCTTTCACATAATGATAAGGAGGGTAAAAATTAGAACACATTTTACATACCCTGTCTGAAATCAAGTCACTGTCCTCTTGAACTAATCGATACAAAAATGAGTTTGGATCTCGGGATAAAGTAGTTTTTGTGGTTAGAAAATATGTCCCTCCAACGTTAAGTTTAACCCACTGCTTACTGCTCCGCCTTTCATTGTTAAATTTTTGTATATTTTCTTTTATAAAATCACCGTCACCAACTGGATCCGCCATGGCGTTCCATTAAATCCATAGACTAGACAATTAGATTTTCCTCAAACTTGACATCAATCACTGTTGTTGCTATATCGAAAAATAAAATATGCAAAACATTAAGAGTCTGACACATTCTGTCGAGCTCTGGTACTAAGTTACTTATTCAGTAATTGTATTTGTTAATCAACATTTTCGTAATTAACATAGAAAATCATTAAAATAAAATGCAACCACGATAATTTCTTTCTATATATTTTTTATAAACTCTTTAGTAAAGTTCGATTTAAAGGCGGGTGACTTCAGTGTATAACACGCATTACGGTCCAATTTGCCTATCGTTCTTCCTTGGTTCTTCCATTCATTCATATACAAAAAAACCTTTTGTTTTGTCTCTGGTCTGGTGGAAGAAAAGTCATATATTTGACTTGACTTGACGTTTGTATTGGCGTTCTTTTCATCTCCGTATACATTTTATGGAGTAAAAGTTGTGTTATTACTGAATATAGTAACTCAAAAAACTTCACATTTAGTAGATAGTGAGTGTTTATATCATGATCAATTGTTAGAACAAAGAAAGTGTTTTACCATGAGTAATAATTTAGAGAACGAAAGGACAATTACTACGGGCAAAATGTATCCGATAGATTTGGCACCTCAAAAAATTACCATCGTTAAAAGTGTGTCTAACTCTGATGTGAAAATGGCTCACTTAATCACTAGCCAACCGAAGACAACAACTGCAGGTCAAATAATTACCCACGCAGGGTCAATGGGCTTGATTCGACCAGCTACTCAAATTCTGACTCCAGGCGTCGGTTCGCAGGTATTACCATATTTTCCAATCGTTTTGAATCGTAACACATGTTCTTGTCTTAGCCTTTTCATTTTGGGAAATAAAATAGGTCGTTGAGTTAATTTCTGCGTAGAAGGGCGCCAAATTTCATTGTCGAAATATTAATAATAATCCTCAAAAAACATCACATCTGTTACTATTACCTCGCGCTATTTTCATAGACTCTTTTGTCCACTGAGAAAGTAAATTAAATTACTATATTTTTACATAATTGTGCACACCAAAACTGAAATGAACATTTTTTTTTGCTATATTCTTTAGCAACAGATGATAGTGAGTGGATCCCCCATCCTCCAGGGCACACAGATAGTGAGTCAAGGCTCTCAGCTCATTGGGCAAAGCTCACAGATCATAACACCGTCTCAGTTGTTGAGTGCAGGGCAGATCATACAGCCGGCAACACAGATCATCAGTCAAGGCACACAACTCTCAGTGCAAGTGTCCAGCTCTTGCCCTAGTGTGCAAGTTAGTGTGGCATCACCAGTCAGTGGAACTCAGGTAATTAGCCATTTACTGCCATTCTTAACTGCCAGTATTCAGCTAAAATTAATACAGGGAGAACTTTTCTTTTAATTGATCAAACTTAATATTTCACCATGTTTATTGTACTCTCTTCTGTCATTCTAAGTAATTAAGTTTCCTGTCTATCTTGCAAAGGTTAGCTAAGAAATTCCTGAAAAGATAACTCCACTTTTGTTCTTTACCATTTTGCTTGCAATTTTTGAATTCTGTTTTTTTTGCACAACAAAATGCTAGCTTATTTAGTAAATTTTTTAAAATATTATGTAACTTATATGAGCCTACCATTGTCAAAAATCATCATTTTGTTTTATATTGCTATATAATATACCCAAAAGCCAAGTTGTTGATCATTGTAATGAAGCTTTTGAACGGTCTGTTGTTTTATCTTAGCATATTTTAATTTAATAGATTCATTCATTTGATGATAATTACATATTACAAAAACACAGTCAAGGAGGATTAAAAATATGATTAAAATCATATTTTTTTGTTTTAATAAACCATAAATGGGTTGAAATTGTTAAATGTGGCACTGGATTTTTGAATTCATGTACTCTGCCTACCCCTCTTGGGAATACAGGCGTGAGAATATGTATGTATGTATGTATAAATGGGTTCATCATGTTTTAAGTATTAATGTGTATGTAACATCTCAAACAGGTGCTGAATGTCGGAAGTATTGGTGGTCAGCTTGTGAGTGGGTCTGGCAATCTTGTTGTGAGCTCATCGGTCCGTACGCTGCCCCCGAGCGTCAGAGTGCTCCCTCCTTTACCACACCATAACACACGACCAGGTAAACTTTGTTGTCAAAACTTACCTATTATTTCCTATTTGTACTAAACTATACTCTGTTAAATGCTCTCTACCCTAGACCACATTGTGACATGGTAAATAACTATATTAAAAACATTTTTATTCCAATAAGCATTATATTCTGCCTAATGACAGTATGTTACAATAGACAACATGACACAAACAATTTAAAATATATTTTGTAAAATTGCCATATTAGAAAATTATGTAACATATTTTAAAGAAATTTATTTTGCCATTAATTTTGAAAGAGTTTTGAGATAGAGTATGTAAAATTCGATTCAGTCTGTCAGTTTGAAAATAGCCTATTGGTACCCAGTTACAGTCCCAGGCATCTAACTTGGCAATGGGCTAAATTCTCACATCGCTTTGCGACGGATAGTCGCCTCTACAACCTAAACCTTGCCAAGTCATACCCCGGGGGCTATAAAAAACGTTGTTTCCAGTGTTGAACAGCGTGAACGCGGGCGGAGTCCTAGTGAGCAAGCCGGGCAGCCACGTGCCGCGCGGGCTGGCCGCCGGGGCTTCACTGGCGCTGCGCCCCGCCGCGCCCTCCGCGCCCGCCGCGCCCGCAGCCTCGCAGGCCCCAGGTACACTTACAAAGTCCGAGGTGGAAGAATGTTTCCATCCTTGGAGAATGATAAATCATAAAAAAAATTGTATTACCATGTAAACTACCACAGAAAATTGGTTTGAAAGAGATCTAGCGTTTTAATTCGTCATAAATCGTAACCGCAATTTGCCTTTTATTTGCTATTTTTTATTTCTATACGGAGTACTATTATGGGGAAGATTCTAATAGTGAGATCTCTCTCCAGGCAGATGTTATGCCCGAGGACCGAAGTCCATAGAGAGGAAGTTGGAAATTGTATTTATGCAACCGATCGTCGAAACTCGGATAGCAGGATAGTCTTCCTCTGGCTTCCATTTATTTTGACAGTAGAAGTTCTACTACTCGATAATAGATGGCGCTAGGTGTCCCTACACATCTACTCTGTGCTAAAGACTCGTGTGTTTGTCTGCAGGCTGGGCCGGCGCCCGGGCCCGCTCCGCATTGGTATACAACGCGCGCGGCGCCCCCCGCGGCCCCCGCCCCGCGCCCGCGCCCGCTCCGCAGCTGCCCGCTCCCGCTGCCGCGCCCGCGCCCGCCACCGTGCTCGCTTGTGAGTCCCCCTGCATAGCCACCAGTCGGGGCAGGCGCCCGCTCCGCATTGGTATACATACAACACATGAATGCCGCATTGTAATGAATTATTCTTTCGATTGATGAGTGTTTCACAATTGACCGCCGAATCATGTTTTTTTTTAATGGCCGACATGGAGGTATGCCAGGCTCCATAAAAAAAATCCGAACCTCTTTAAAACCTGGAAAACCACTCTTGTTCCATTTTGTCTGAGCCTCTTGGTTGTCTGTCTGTAGCGAGTCTGCCGAGCGGCGTGATATCGGGCGCCTCCCGCGCGCCGGCGCCGCGGCCCGCGCCCGCGCCCGCGCCCCGGCCGCTGCCGCTGCTGCAGAGGAACTACCAGCCCGCCAAGGTATAATATACTTTATCTGTTTAAAAAAATAACTTTATTTCCGCAAAAAGGTAAAACAATCGTATACTCATTTCTTTTTGTTGAAATGTACACTTTACAAATATTAATCTGTAGGTACTTACAACTTAGATTTTTTTTTTCATTATTATATTGTTCATTAAATGACATGTCTAAATTGTTTACATTGATTAAAGTGCCTAAACCGTTCATATTTCAGCATGCAGCACATCGTAACTTACTCGGCTTTATACTTTAAAGCCGAGTAACTGTTACACTTTACGATACGCAAGCGTACTTAAGCCGGGTACTCACCTAGCGAGCCGTAACTGTAAGGTTCTCTATTGGAAGGCATAAAATTTTTTAGACTAATATTGTCTCGCATAACACTTTTCGCCGAAATTGTTTTTTGCATAATCATCACTACGCATATTTTTTAACGCATAACATTAAAAAGCAAAAATACAGAAAGCAATTGTCATCAAGACTAATGTCTATAAGCATAAGCATAAATAGGCATAATAATCAAATGGCATCATATCAATATGCATAACAGTATTATGCCAAAAAATAGTAAAGTTTTGTACCAATGGCTCGTTGTAATTATTGCTATTCATACCAATGCTATGCATACTTATGTATTATTTAGGAACTAAATCGATTTCGATGGTGGTCCGCGAACTATTCCGCGATGTTTTGGCGCTTCGCGCCTGGATTTCATACTAACCTAACCTAACCTAATAATAGTAAATACATGGTAACAACGAAACTGAGTTTTTAAATTATGCATAGTGACATTTATACCAAATAATTATTAGGCCAAACAATAGTATGCGTAATGTGTTTTCGGCCAATACAAATTAGTCCAAATGAAATTATGCTATTAGCGTAGTATGCCAAAAAAGTATTAGGCCAAAGTATTATTATGCGAAAGTACTGTTATGCCAAAATTAATTATGCCAAATCAATTATGCGAAACAATAATAGTCTAAATAAAATTATGCATTCCAAGGGGATCCCGTAACTGTAACCGTTGCATGTACTGTAACCAAAAAAGTAAAAAACACAATGTGTACGTGGTTCGCAAACCTCCTGCGAGCCGCTCGCAGCGAGCCGATGTTAACAATTTACTCATTTCTGATCCTGAAACTGCAATATGCGTACACACTAGACCCTCGTTACTGTATCACACATGTTACAGTTACGGCTCGCTAGTGAGTACCCGGCATTACGTCGCGATACAGTCGATTCGATCAATCGAGGATGTGTAAAATTCAGTGTTTTTCTATTATTATTTTTTTTAATTTTTGCGAGTGAAGAGTGACTTATTCCATGACTTCATGTGCTAACCTTGTGTGTTTTAGGTGGTGGGTGCTCACGCGGCGCCAACTCGGCCTCCTGTGGGCAACAGCGCGCCGCCTCAGCTGTACTACGAGGTGCCTCGCGCTGCGCACCCGCGCCTCGCGCCACACTACGCCGCGCCGCCGCCGCAGCCGCCGCCTGCCGCCATCAGTGAGTAGCCAACATACATACATAATTTTAAACAAAAAAAAACCGACTTCAAATTAGCAATATTTTGAAAGTATTCTGTTTACTGAATGTAAAATCTTGACTTCATCAACAAATTACCGAAAACGCCGTACATCTCCATATAAAATTTGAAGAGTTCCCTCGATTTCTCCAAGATTCCATCATCAGATCCTGGTTTCGTGCCAATAGGACCAATTTCGAGTTATACTCTTACAACTAAAAAAAATGATTGAAAACCGGCCCACGGGTCTCCGAGCTATCGAGTAACATACACAAACAAAAAAAAAATTTAGGTCGAATTGAGAACCTCCTCCTTTTTTTGAAGTCGGTTAATAACATACATAACGTCACACCTCTTTTCCACAGGGGTAGGCAGATACTACTTTGTTCCATTTGTTAGGATATGTCATAATACCTCTTTTGCTTGATCCACATTCATTATTATTTTCATCATCACATCATCTTATTTCGACAACATCATCATTTTCAACCTCATAGAAATGTAGTTGTTGTCTGTCTGGCAATTTTTTTTAGTATACTATTCGGCATATACTCATGCTGAGCGAAGACCCATTTTTCGGTTCTCTTGTGTCACCATGTTGTTCTGAATTAGTTATAAGTTCATTATTTTTTGTTATTTTTGTATGGTAATGGTTTGGGGACCCAAAAATAAACATTTTTCTTTCTTTCTTATATTTTAGCCGACAGACTAGTACCATGTCACTATTATATTTACCAACTTAAAGGCCATTTGAGAAAAAAATGCGAATGGAATTTTCGCTATTAGGGTATAATGAATTTGAGAAAATGATCGTTGAAATTGTGCGTTTGTTCCAGTGAGCGTGGCGAGCGCTGTGCAAACCCTCTCGGAGATCCGGTCGGCGGCGGCACCGCATACTCTCGCCGCTATGGCCGGCGCGCGGCCTTCCATACTGAGGAAACGGGACTCCGAAGGGTAAGTGTTAAATTAATTCTAATCTAATCTTATTATTGGATAGAGATCTCTCTCCAGGCATATGTTATGCCTGAGAACTGAAGTCCATGTAGAGAAAGTTGAAAGTGGTTTCTATGCAACCGATCTTTGAAACTTCGATGGCGCCATGTAATATACGATTACACAGTTGATAATGGAAATAACATTTGTAGCAGAAGTTCAACTACTCGACGATAAATGGCGCTAGGTCTCTCTCTACATCATTATTATTAGAGCAATAAAAGGTACAATTTGACTACAAAAATAAAAGACGAGACAATCGCTACACAGCTATCTTTGCCAGACTACCCTATAGCATGTTATAAAAATTCTGTACTATTTTTCATACGCGTTTATTATTACCGGCAAAATTGTACAATGTACAATGTAAAAACACAAAAATGTAGAATGTTGCAAAAATAACACCGACATAACTTCAAAACCTCTGGCTAATACTTGTCATCTATACCCGTACTTTTTCACTTTTTGGGCTACTGTATTAAAAAAAATGGTTTTCCCGAGGTATTTTATCGAATATCTTCGTATTTCTAGTGACCTTTAAATCAGCCGCACTATAAATAATATTGTTACATTTTGATGTCCCAAATAAAGTACCAAGTTCATAGATATAAAAATGTTACTTATTCTTATTCAATCGATTAATTACACGATTAAAATGACGCCCCCATTCGATTTAAACACATCGCATGTGTATCTGGCTTTATACGTCAGATGTTTTTTTAATGTTACTTTGAGGGTACTTCTGGAAATACTTACTGTCGGCAGTTACCAACGGAACACAGTTAGTTCCGCGTATTATTGGCAAGTTAAGTTCCTAAAAATGTGTGCGTTTTTTCGACCATGGGAAGATGTTCCGACTCGAAGGGATAACGAAGCTGGTCGAACAGAAATCCATCAAACTCAGATAAGAACTTATCAAAGGCGTAATTCTTTAGTCCAGACACAAAATAATCGGAGAGAAAATGATCGCAATCAAAAGAGAAATTCATATTTCCAGGGACAAATTGTTCCTATTCTGAGACGAAATGCTAATTTTCAAAGAGAAAGACTTGTACAAAGACAAGATGTATCCGATCAGAGAGGAAATATTTCCATACCAAAAGAGAATTCTCACCAAATAAAAAATGTTGGCGTTCAATACGAAAACGCTTCTTTTCAAATGGGAAGGGATCAATCAGGAAACGCTTCAATGCCTTCAATGCCAATAATAGATTTTTACGATGGAATAGAAGATGTTGCCCATCAAAGCGGAAATACTACGTTTTCAAAAGGAAATTCGTCCAACCAACTAGAAGATTCTCCCGTTCAAAAAATAAATGCTTCTTCTCAAATAAGAGGCTGTTGTGTACAGAGGTGTGTTTACAATGTTTCCGGTCATAGAGGAAATACTTCAATTCCAAGAGAACCTCCTTCTCAAATAGGAAGTTATTCTGTACAAACTGTACAAAGAAAACATGTTTCCTGTCATAAAGCAAATACTTTAATTCGAAGAAGACCTTCTTCTTATGAAACAGAAAATGTTATCTCTCAAATCACAAATGATTCTTTTCAAATCGAAAGTTGTACCGTAAAACGTAACTATGTGTCCGATCAAAGCGGAAACACTTCCTTTCCAAAAGGCAATTCGTCTGACCAAATTGAAGATTCTTTCGTTCAGAGCGAAGCTTCTATACAAAGACAATATGTTACCAATCAAAGAGCAAATACGTTTATTCTAAGAAGAAATGCACCTGTCCAGACAGCGGAAATTCTCGTTGAAAGAGGAAGTGCTTCTTTTGAATCTGAGAGTTCTATCGACGGAGAAAATGCTCCGTTTCTGGAGAATCCAAATAAAAGTATTCCGGTCGATTTAGATTTAGATGCAATTATAAATGAGGACATACCAGTTAACACAGAAGATTTTTTTGCATTTTAATGCATAAACACTACATATTTTGAACCAAGTTGATGTGTTGTATGGAAGGGTTTTTTATTGTGAGCTTGAATGTTTTTGTTTACGTCCATAAATTTATTGGCCGGTTAACACAATGTTCTTCAAGAGTTTATCATTCTTCATTAGTATTTCCGAGGTAGACTTTTTATTGTTCACTCGTGCTCCGTCGCTAATATTTTTTGTATTAACGGATGTTTTTATTTTTGCAAACAATACCTTTGTGTAATATTCGGTTAAAAAAATGCGTAACGGGTCGTAAGAAGTAAAAAGAAATGTCCGGTTTTACCTGTACTTCTCTAAGGTTAATAATATTGAAGGATAGTATGTAACATTCATTTTTAGATTCCTAATTTTGCTACCTAACAACCTCACCAACCTAAAACTGAAAAAATCAAACGACATTTCAAACTTTGAACGTCTCAAGCACTTCTCATCCGAATTTGATAAATCTTGAGAGCATCTGCAGGTAGGGTTGCCACCCGTACTTTGTAATAAAGTATTGTATCTACGTTATTTCAGATAATTGTACCTACTCTATATTTTATGAGAACAATGAAGTACACAATAATACTTTATTTCGCATTAATTGATTTTTTGATATTTTAAAAATTTACTTATTATATTAGTATTTTTTCGATAAACGAAATTTATCGATTAATGATGAACTTGATTGAAAAATGTATTTTTTAAATAATAATAAAATAGCAATTTATTTTGATACCATGCTCTTTTTTTTCTTACCTATACTAACCAATGTATTTTTTTTCTCTCTCATCTTTCTTTGAATGTCTTTTCTAATTTCACATTTTTTATCAACCGCTTGAAGGTCAGCAGGAAGAGATCCCTTAAGGGATATGTTCGCCTTTGTGCTTGTAATTTTGTCATGTTTATTTTGTACAATAAAGAGTTACATACATACAATGTATTTGAACTTTTTTTAACGGCAACCCTATCTGCAGGGAATTTCACACGAAAAAAAACTACAAGAGCAAACTTTCCACTTTTAAGAATTGTTTATTAGAACTAAAATAAAAGACTTTTAAGTACATAATGTGCTTTGCATTTATTGAAAAGAGTCATAAAATAATTATTAATAGTCTGGGGAGCCTAAACAAAAAGGTTGGGAAACCCTATCATAGAACGACATAAAATGGCATCAATCTTGTAACACCTCTCTTTAATCCAGGTTAAAATCTTATTGACTCGGACGAATTTTATTTAATTCAAGTTATTTATAAACAACTAGCGGCCGCCCGCGACTTTGTCCGCGTAGATTTCGGTTACTTACTTGACACACTATAAATTGTGGCCTATTTGTTATTCTGATGTATCCGCTACATTACTGTAAAGTTTCATTAAAATCCATTCGCTAGTTTTTGCGTGAAAGATTAACAAACATTCAAACATCCATATTCACAAACTTTCACATTTATAATATTAACTAGCTTTCCGCCAGCGGCTTCGCCCGCGTGGAATTCGGTTATATTGCGGTATAAAGTGAACATACCCTCGGGAACATCATTTTTTCCGGGATAAAAAGTACCATATTATTTAATCCGGACTTCTATCTTTACGTCTGCAAAATTTCAAAGCAATCGAGTCAGTAGTTACGGCGTCAAAGCGGAACAAACAAACAAACTCACTTTCCGATTTATAATATTATGTAGTAAGGATAGGATAGGATACTTGTGATTGTGATTGTGGATGATTGTGTTTGAATTGAATGTTGCATGATTGTTGATAACATGTGTGTTAATCTGATGTTTTTTTAAACAAGGAGTATTTTGCCAATGTCGATGTGGAGACAAAACATACTGAATGTTCGGTGTAACTAAGATCTGATGTATTCATCAGATCGCCGACGAAGCCGGCGCCGGGCTTCGCCCGCGGCTGGGAGGACGTGGGCGCGGGCTCCGGGGGCTCCACGACGGTCTCCGCGTCGTCCTCGCCCGCGCCCGACGACGAGCCCGAGCCACAGCCGCAGCCCGACCTCAGTCCGAGGAAGAAGCCCCGCAAACAGATGTGAGTTCACTTTAGACTTAGAGTTTCATTTGGAATATGACCCTAGCTAGAATCTTCACATAATACATATACAATGAATTCGGCTCGACAGAAAAAACCGCGTTTAGCATTTTAGTGCAGTGTACAGGTTAACAACGGAAAGCAATTTTTTTTGACAAATCTACTATTGTCTACCATTGGCTCTTGCTATTTTTACTTTTAAGCATATAACACGCGCTTGTATGGCGTATTTTGCCGGCTGGATAGCCCAGCGGTTAGATTACCTGACTGTGAAGCTTAAGGTCCCGGGTTCGATCCCCGGTCGGGGCAGATGTTTGTATGATGAATACGAATGTTTGCTTTCGAGTCTTGGATGTTTATCTATATATAAGTAAGTTTATCCGTTGTCTAGTACCCATAACACAGGGATTAAATTGCCTACTTTGGGACTAGGTGATTGGTTTAAAAATTGTCCAGGGATATTTTACTTATTTATTCATTACATAAAAAAGTTAGCTGCGGTAAGCATCTTAATGTATTATGTTTGTATGTTGGCCCAGGCTCAGCAATGACGTGAGGCAGTGTGAGTTCCCGGCGGAAGACGCGCCGCCCACGCCTCCGCCAGTCGAAGTCAAGCCTCCGCCTAAACGTGAGTTTGATTTATTATTACAGACTTTTTCTTATCTTGCCCTGTTTCTTTATTTATTTTGGTCAAATTTAGTGTATAGTTGAATTTGTCCGACTTCCAGTGGTCTTAACTTAAAGTTGAAAATTTGTTCGGATAACTCACGTTAGTAAAATCGAGTTTAATTCGACATGTTTGTTGTTGGCGCTTGGCTGCACCAGACGCCGCGGCTCCTAGATGAAGGGCTCCGAATTAGTCAGAAACACGTCGAGCTAAACTCGATTTTATTAACGTGAGTTATCCGAACAATGTTCAACATGAGTGAGTCTCACGGTAGTATAATGCCTTAACTTAAAATTTGATGTGTACTTTTTTAATAGAAAATTTTATGTCATGTTTGTTTGATCATGGCGTTTCCGTAGCGCCAGTAGACTCTATAAGTAGCAGCGGGTCAACGCTTGGATTTGGCTGTGCTCCGCGACTGGCCTATAGCAAATAATTGAATTACTAAAGTACTTGCAACTCGACTAAAAAGGCATACTTGGGATAAAAACAGGCTTGTGTTTAGGTTGTTTTTGTACTGTATCGCATGTATTCCCCAGGTCCTCTACTAAGCTCGAGCTACGTATGCGGCTGGCGCGCCACGGCGCTCCACTTCGCGCGGCCCGGGGACGTTCGCCGCCGCGAGCCGCGCGCCCGCGACCTGCTCGCGCTCGCGGCGCACAAGCACGCGCGCGCCGCCGCCGACGGCTGGAAGGTGCACCACCTGACCGCGCAGATGGATGATCTGGTAAGTTGGTGACTGCCCCCCTTTAATCTTCAAGCTGTGCCATGAGAGTGTGAAGACATCCAGGGTTCACCAGTCGCTGTGCTGGACGACTTGGTAACTAGCCGCCTACCCCACCAGTTGTCATCAAAAGAGTCATCCTGAGTGAGTGAGCTGACATCCAGGGTTCAGGGACAGTTGACCCATCTCATTGTGCAGATGGACGATCTGGTAACTAGCCGCCGGTACACAAGCTTCAGCTTATCTGATTCACAGATCAGACCGATACCACAGTTTCAAAACTTAGGGATACTCTGGCCAATCGCACACTAAAGAAAGACATCCAGCTCTCGCTGGTTGCCGCCGACGGCCTGCCCATATGGGTCATCTCACTGGTGGATGGAATTATGACAACCTGCCGCTAGATGTATACCTATACCTATATTATACTATGATATTACTCTCTCTCTCTCTCTCTTTCGAAATTCGTGCCGAGTTGAATGCCGAATAGGATACTTCTAATTAGATCTCACACACAATGTTTTTTTTTACATTGTCCATGGTTCTTATTGACACTGCTATCAAATTACCTAATTGGCCACTGTGTCATTGAGAATACAGTTACTTAGTTGTCCCAGTGCAAAGAATGAACGTTGTTAGAAAATTTGTGTTTAATAAAACTGATTGAATCCTATGTTTAATTAAGATAATATTCCACAGGTGACATTAGAAACGGACGTGGGCGACCAGTTAGCGGGAGTGCTGCGTGCGTTGGAAAACGTCTCGGGCCGCGCCAACGCCGCGCTCAAACCGCACTCTCACGCTCTACTAGAACTGCTTAAGGTATTCTATTACTGTTACACTTCTGAGGCGTATCTTGCTAAAGGCCGGTCTCTGCTATCTCTTCTTGCTTCTGCATAGTGCGAGCGTGAGGGCAATATTACTGCACGCGTGCGGCAGACATAAATAACAACGGGTCAACGCTCGATTTTCGCTGCGCTCCGCGACCGGCCTTTACCTTGGCAATGGCGTAATTTATCGCTAAAATCAAAGGTGAAAAAAACTGACTAAAACTTCGACATGATTATGAAGCCATGGAGGTGAGGCATTGAAATTTAGTACAGACCTTTTTACAAAGACGAAAAGGTTAACGGTGTTATTCTGACCTTGATGCCAGAAAAACAAATGATAGAGAACACTTCTAATATGTCGAGTCTATTGGCATTGTTTCTATACCTTTACAATGATATTGACACTTACAACCTTTCTATTTCTTTTGCAGGGTAACATTCAAAGGAGTAAAATAGTGTGCGAAGGCATCCAGGAGGCCCGTGAAGACATACTCCGCGTGTTCACGCATAGGAATTTCGTGTCTGACATTCTCACACGGCAAGCCGACAAACGCAGCTTCAGGAAACACAGATCGCAATCATAATCTAACCTACGGAATATTTTGTGTAACCGCATGGGATGTCGCAATTGCGGAAAGCTTAAACTGATGCCCCCCTTTTTTTTTTTTAGACTTTCCCAACTTTCAATAAGTTTGCGCAAAAAGCGTCAACTTACTGTCTAGTTATGACTTGTTTAATACGCTGGGTGTCGATTGCTCTGACACTTGACGTATTTCTTGTACAACCGCCATTCTGAATACGACTGGTATCGTATACAAAAATGAAACCGAAGGCGTTTGACGATGCGCCCACATGAAGGCATGCTAAGTTCTTTTGTAACTTGCAGTGACTTAATAATCTTATCTCTAAAGCGCTCTTCATCTGAAGTAAACCTTGGTGCACATAATCAAAACTTCTGTTAGAATTCTTTGTTGTCTTCTTCAGATAATTGGACGGTTTGTCGGGGCTCTGATTAGCTATCTATCTATTCGATTTGCTGAGGTGTAACCTAAACCTTATGCTACTTTCCTAATAATTTTCCATCAGCCACAGTATGGAAAATTTTAAAAACTGTTTGGAAAATTATCATCATAGGAATAGAAAATGGGATCTGACATTCTAAAAGTACAACAAAGCTAAAATGTATCACTTGATTGCACAATACATATAAAGGGAAGATTAACATAGGTCAAATGAAGGAAAGTGTAGCGTAAGGATGTCTTGTAAATATTGTAAAGAATGTGTATAATATAAGAATGATGAGTATTATTTTTATGTGACGAATGCCTTGAAAAATGAGTTCTACTTGTGATTTTTAATAACTAGGGTAATAAAGAGAAAGGTTTCATAATAATTGTTTTTTTTTACATTTCTCCCACACTTTTTGATGGTGCTTTATCATTATCAGAGATCGGATAAATTTGCGACATTGTTTGCAATTATGTGGACATGACTCCAAAATTAATCAAAATGTAATTCAGTTAATTAATTTCTTACATACAAACATACATCCATATAATCACGTCTACGTTCTCAAATGGCGTAGGCAGAGCACACGAAACGTGAAATAGACATAACCTTGATTATAACTGTTTCACGCTTCGCAGCCACTTCTAGCATTATTATTTTAATTTTGTAATCGACATATAATTTGATTCCTAGTCAATAAATCCAAAAGTTTGTTAAAATATTGGTTTATTAAAAAAATTGACAGTATTTTTTTTTCAAATCGTTATTTATTTATTGTAAGTATATAAATATTTATGGAAACGATACCAATTTTAAATACGAACCTTTTGTTAATAATTATTTATGTAATTCATCGTCGTCGTAACGTAATTTTTTTTTAAGTTATTATAGTATATACGTGCTTATAAGCAATCTATTATTGCCAAAAATTTAAATTATATTTCAATGAATAATTAATTAACAGTTCGATTAATTTTGGAGTCATATCCACATTATTGCAAACAATGTCGCTAATTTTTCCGATCTCTGATCATTATCAACTCAATTCTTGTAAGACATTTTAATAAAGTTCATGTTTGTTTTACAGAGGTTTAACCGATTAGGGCTCATACATAATGTCCCACTCGCAAAATGTCCCTTTGTCCCTTTCGCAAAAGGTCCCTTTTACTAATGTCCCATTCTCAAAATGTCCCGTCACATAAATTAGGTCCAGTTCGCAAAACGTCACTTCCGTAAAATGTCCCGTTCGAACCCATCTAGTTTGGGCTCATATGATTCGTGGTACAGTCGGATATAAAAGCTTGTACCAAAATTTATATTTTTCGCAGAGACTTCGTTTCTTTATTTAAACAAGATTTTTGCAGGCGGAACAAACATTTCGCGAAAGGGAAATTTTGCGAACGGGACATTTTGCGAAAGGGGCTTTTCCAGAAGGGCCATTTTGCAAAAACAATGGGACGTTTTGAAAAAAGAATGTTTAGAGAGAGGGGCGTAATGGGATTGGGTATTTTGCATATTTTCCCTACCATTTGCGAAAGAGACGTAATTTTGGTGGTGGGACATTTTGCGAGTTAGACATTATGAGCCCTAACCGTTTAACCGCTGCTCTCGCTCAGAAGCGAGTTATAAAAAAGCAAAAGGGACATTAAAACAATAAATAATAGTACATTAAATCCTGTATATGATGGCGCTGTGTTGTTGAAGTTTGAAATTGTACGAAAGGGCAAGCAAGAGAAAAAAGCGTTTCGGTCATTATGATCATACTGCTCCGCTTCCCGACCGCTGTCAGTGCGTTGTGCACATAATTATCTATTTTATTTCTTTCCTTTTTTTTTTATTATTGACCTGGTGAGCGACACTTGTTTCATCGCTTTTCAGGTGATTGGACCCGGTTTTACGTACCTTACGTCCCGTACGCAATTCTTATTAGCGGACACACCTGCAATCGTACGACATTGCTATACTGTACGGGGCTAAGTGCCCGAGTACAAAAGACTGGGCAATACTTTTTTTAGATAAAAATTCGGGATAAAAATACTTCACAAGAGTTTTCAGGCGCATATGCCACTGGTTAAAACTGTACAGTAAATTTCCGGTCGCACTGTATGTAGCTTGTTGCGGGTCAGCAAGGTCATTGCATAAAAACACAAAACATTAATACTATATTTATTTGATTTGAATGAAACTATGACACTTAATTTATACAATAAAATCATAACCACCCTAAATAATTACTACAACCTTAACAAACAACATTTCTACTTAACAACTACACTTAAGGTTATCTTAAAACTATCTTACAACTAGGTACTTATCTACTATTTAATTGTTGAGCGCCAGGAGGGGTTTTGACTACGTCAGGGATCCCTGCCAATCCTATGCCTCGGCTAGCGTGCAGGATATTATAACCACATAATTTTAAACAAAAAAAAACCGACTTCAAATCTGTACTAATATAATAAAGCTGAAGAGTTTGTTTGTTTGTTTGAACGCGCTAATCTCAGGAACTACTGGTGCGAATTGAAAAATATTTTTTGTGTTGGATAGACCATTTATCAAGGAAGGCTTTAAGCTATATAACATCACGCTGCGACCAATAGGACCGAAGAAACAGTGGAAAATGTAGGAAAAACGGGAGAAATTTGTCACTATTCCACGCGGACGGAGTCGCGGGCACAGCTAGTTAGCAATATTTTGAAAGTATTCTGTTTACTGAATGTAAAATCTTGACTTCATCAACAAATTACCGAAAACGCCGTACATTTCCATATAAAATTTGAAGAGTTCCCTCGATTCCTCCAAGATCCCATCATCAGATCCTGGTTTCGTGCCAATGGGACCAATTTCGAGTTATACCCTTTCGATTAAAAAAAAAAATTTGAAAATCGGTCCACGGGTTTTCGAGATATCGAGTAACATACACACAAAAAAAAAAAAAAAAAAAAAAAAAAAAAAAAAAAAAAAAAAAATAGGTCGAATTGAGAACCTCCTCCTTTTTGAAGTCGGTTAACAATGTCGTCATAAGTTAATTTCCAACTCAAAAAAGAAGTAGTAGTCATAGTTTCATTCAAATAAATATAGTATTAATGTTTTGTGTTTTTATGCAATGACCTTGCTGACCCGTAACAAGCTAATTAATAAAACAGGTGATCGGAAGAAAACAAATAATTTCAAATTAGAAAATGGGCGGGGCGCGTGGTGGCGGCATCGATACGCGATTGTTTGTGGCATTCGCGTTTGCAGTCATTTGAGCCGTTCTTTGCAAGTTGTAGGTATAGATACTAAATAAAGTATGCGACATGGCGACTGTACATACTCAAGCATTAAAATACTCTTGATCATTTATGAAATGTGCTTTTACAGGCTCATTTCGTAAACTTACACTTGCATATTGATACCATTTAATATGCAACAGTCACATAAATAACGATTACGGTGACATACTGAATGAACTAAATCGTCGAGACTCCATTTCAAGATTGTTCCAGTCAAATAATAAAATAATACAGCGAATACAACATTTTTGATATTATATGATATTATACCACCGTATTTGTTAATCTAGGTGTTTTATTCGATTTAAATCATAATCGATTTAGGAACATGTGTCCTTAGCTTTTTTTATATCCTGGCAGCACTTCAAAATATTGACAGTGACAGATAGTTGCCTTGCCTAAACAGTCAGTCGACATACCAAATCAATTATTTAATTTTGTGTACATAACCTAAGCGTTTCAATACTATTTAAATAAATCCAAATATTAAAATAAATAATGGCCAGTAGTAGATTGGAGAGGATCGGCACCATTTTTACAAGGTATGTAATATTAAATTATTCATTTTGACTAAATCTGCACGTTCTTTTTTTAAATTAAAAATAGCATGTTTCTTTTTCTATTTATTTTAAAATTCGAACCAATTTCGTCATTAAAAAGAGCGGCAAAACTTGAGTTCTAGCGGGAAATTCACTTCGCTTTGTTTGGGTGACGTACTATACCGACCGACCGGGTTTTCTAAGTTTTATTTTAGTAATTGCCTACGATTCATTTGTGACGATTCTATTCTTACTAAATAATGTCAAACATGAAGAAGACTGCAAAATCCAAGTTCTTATCAGAAGAACTAAGTGATTTTATTAACGAGAGTCAGTTCGCAAAAGATTCACCGAAAACTAAGAAAGTCCAAAAACGTAATAAACAAGAAACTTTCATGGAAGAAGAAATGACCAAGTTAGGAGATTATCAGGCAGTTACGAAGCGAAGAAAAGTAGAACCTGTGTCAAATGGCAGTAACACCAGACAAAAAGTTTTGGAAACCATGGGCCAGCAAATAGAGACAAGGTAAACAATGTGTTGGCTTTCACTAAGCTAATATTTTAATATGTATACCAATACCATCATGACAAGTGGTACTAATCTGGGTATAGTGGTTGGAATATACTTGGCAAGATTTTAAGTAGTGGTCCACCACAAAATCTTGTTAAGTTTATTAGCAAGTATTATAGCTTGATCTAATACATGTGGAAATTGTTATATTCTCGTTATTTTCTTTTACAGAAATAAATGTAGTGAAGTTTTGCTGAAGAATTTGTCTGATGTTTTAAATCAACTTGATGCAGATTATGTTATCATGAAAGAGAATGAACAGAAATTAGAGCAGCTTACTAGTGCACTGTTAAAATGTATTCAACAAGCAACTGCTGCTCATAAACAAAAACTAAAGGCAATAAAAGAAATACATAGTGCTTTCAAAATTGAGTAAGTAATATTTCACCATTCTTATTTTCCTCATATTTTTTTATAAAGATAATATTAATCAATTTATTCTATTTTAGATGCGAAGAAATGAGCACACAACACAGAGCTGAGAGTGTCAAATTAGCAGAGGAACTTGACAATGATCTCAAGAATTTAGAACAGAAACTTGTGTTAGAAACAAAGCGGAGTGGCTGGGAAACTTTGCGCAAGACTATTTTTCATGCTATGCAAAATGATTTGTAAATTGACTATTTTCACAATGATTGCTTTTTATATTTTAGAGACATACTTAGTAGATTTTATGTTAGATGAATATGATTGATGTTTTTTGTTAATAATTTAATAAAATGTATTTTGTTAAGTCTTAATAAATGTTTGTTTTTCCAAAAGGTACTATACTTTGTGCATTTTTCATTTGAAAGTTGATTACACATGAAACACCAAAACACAATGAATTGCAATAACTCAGCTACATACCTCTATTGTTATACCATCTATTGTACTCTCGCGGATTTTGTGATATATCCCCTACCCATCTAGAGTGGAAATACCAGAATATTCTTAGATTGATACATAGAATATATAAATAGTATGCTTTATAAATTATAGCCAGGAATATTCTCAGTACTGGCATTTTTGGTACTGATTCCTTCTACCAAATATGTACACATTGTAGCACTTCACATATACCTGCGACTTAATAGTAGTCTCCAATTTTCTAATTTTTTATCTATTCCCATAATTTTATTTCCAGAGTGGAAGGCCTCCTCACGCGCGGAGCTATTAAACCTGACGACAGGCCTCTGTGGTTTGATGTTTACAAAGCATTCCCCCCACTACTGGAACCCAAATTCGCAAGATCGGTACCGGAAATCAAGCCGATTCGGCAAATTATTTACCAAGAAGATGTAGTTAGAGCGTAAGTACTAACAGTGAATGGATAAAGTCAATACTCACTAAAATTAAGAGTTACCTATTATGTATCTACTTGCTTGAAACAAGGATGGTTAGGGAGGGCGGGGTACGATTCCCCTCAGGTTGGGTCTATGTTGTTCAAAAATTTGACTGAGACTATGTGACCTATAAGCCCATATTGGACCTACGAGTTAGGACTCCACTGGCACTCAAGTTGGATGCTTTTAATTTAAGTCAGGGTCAGCGTTATTGTTTTGGTTCAACTGAGTACAGTTTCAATAAACATGTTTTAAAATTTCAAGGATTATAAATCCATAGTAAAATAAAACTGATCTACTCACGTTTTTATGTCGAGATTAGCTCGACTTGTTTCGGGCCAATTCATGACCCATCATCTGGAGCTACGCGCTACGGCTGCGGATAAACGCGCACTGATCCCTGATCCGTTTTATTTCACTATAAGTGAGTCTTACGGTAGTTTTGTTTAAAATTATAAACCCCTTCATTACCTGATTGAAAAATGTATTCATTATGCAATTCATTTATTTCAGGAAGTTTCATTCTTCTGGACAAGGTTTAGGCACCATCAATATGCTTAGTCCTACTGGAGAAACCCAAATCAAGAAGCTAGTTAAACAGTACGAAAAGTTAAAATCCGAAGGTGTTCCTGAGAATGAGCTCGTCGAAAAAAGTACAGCAGCCGTTGACAGTCAAAGGCAGTCGGAAGTACCGCTGGCTAAAATCATCCCCAAAAACCCAGAGTCTGCCACAGCGCAGGTTTTAGCAGAAGCAGACTTAAAAAATATTTTCAATAAAAGTGATGATAAATGATGTTACTAAGTGTATTTATAGATATAGTATTAGATGTTTTGATTGTTAGAAATAAATAGATAAACGACAAAGATAATTTTAATTCTTCGTATTTTGTAGAATAAGAAATTAACAACGTGTAAGTATAGTAACTAAGGTTAAGGGCGCACTACGATTTAATTTCTGCTTTAAGATTTTATTATAGCACTATTTATGATGATTTTTTCATCTGCGTATTGAATTACAAACCCTTACGTTGCATTTCTGCGACAAATTTATTCCATAACAAAAAATCGTGGTGCGCCATTGACGTACATTGATGCGGATTGCCCACAACGGACGCCCGTCTAATAAGAAATTGTATAAACACTGCTAACTGGTGGTGCGGGTGCGTGCGCCGAACTTATCCGCGCGGCGGGCGTCCACTCCGTGCCCACGCTCACGGACGTAGTGGCGTAGCTAGGGGGGCGGCGGGGGCGGTCCGCCCCGGGTGTCACCCATGCTAGCTACGCGACTGCGGACGTATTATATTGGTAGTGCTAACGCCTAGTTCGGGCTAGGCTAGTATTTTAGTACCTAAGTAAACGTGTTCTGAACAATGAAAATTCGCCTGTCGCGGACTCGCTGGTCCGCGGCTATGTCCGGAGCGGGACTCGCGAGCGTGCGCACGCGGCGAACGTCCGCTTCAGCCAGCGTAGGCCCTCAGTGTATGCAGGACAACGTTGTCTTATCAAACGACCCGAGACTAGTTTCTGTAGCAAGATTACTCGAGGCGGACTTCTTGCGGATACACTTCCTCGAAAGCTTAAACGTAAACAATTGACTCATACGGACGGCCATACAGCGACTTGCACCATATACCTATTTACATAGGTTGGTATCCTTATCAAAGTCAGATAAGATAATCATGCCTCACTGAACACACCTAGTATTGCGCTTCAATCTGCTGGCCGTTTCAGTTTTTGACTGTGAAATTTTGTGTAAAATATTGTGAAAAATCCAGTGCAAAAAGCAAAATGGCACAAAGGAAGCCTCTGTTGTTCTACCTCGCGGTTGTTTTGGGTAAGTAGACTCGATTAGGGTAACGATCTCATGAGCTAATTCGTGCAATACTTATCACTACATAGTAGCTTTGTTCATTTAAGTAGTTAGGCATTAGGTGACCCACTTTGAGGCCCTGCGGTGTGGGGATGTTTGACTATGCTGATAAACCAAAAGTTACATGTGCTCCGTTGTTTTTAATAAGCACAGAATAACTTGCGTATAAATTACGCTAGATGTTAGAGTTAATAAATTAGTCATCGGTCTAATAACAATGGGCACAGACTTCTTACAATAAGCCTGGGATAGAATTATTCAGTTATCAACGCACTAAAATACACTTTCTCCATACTAAAGTGCACCTTATCACACAAGCATACACTTGATTTCCAGTTTTTGAAGTTTGACCGACTGTATTTTCAAGTGTGCCCACTATGGTAATTAATTTACAATCCACAAGAACTGATTGCGAACTTCACACATTATATTTGCAGAAGTTTGCAAGTTTCTTTACGTTGTTTTTATTTACCTAAAAGCTCATACAACATTAAAAATGAAAGTAAACATTCCCAACACCTTTAACCTTCAAAAACAAAAAAGTAGTATGCATTTATTTAATTTTCAGTGGTGATCAGCACATTAACACAGGAGGCTGAAGCCAGACGAAAAATTCTCCGAGGAAGGCGTGTTATGACGCAGACTTACTATCGTAAGTATTTGTTTAATGTTGATATGCAAAAATTTGGATTCAAAGGTTCTAAGGTTATCATTATCATTTATCATTCTCGATGTGATTGTTAAATTAAATGAATCGTTTTAAGATTCCAGTTATAATATAATATTAGAGTCATATCAATAAGTGAAGTAAATAAGAGTTCTAATGTCAGCTTAAAAATTTAAATAACTATACAGATCACTATTTAAATGTCGACAGCTAAAATAAGTCTAATTAAAAATGCTTCGCTTTTTTAATTTCAGGCGGCAACGCAATACCCGCTTGGGCTATCAGCCTCATCGCCGGCATAGGGATGTTATTGATTGGCGGGATCCTGTACGTAGTCATGAGAAAACTCGTTCTGTCTTCAGAAACCGGCACGCTGAATACTTACCAGCCTGCCTTACAAAACGAGGATGTTTGAAGGCACAATATTATTATCAGCAGTTTAAGCTAAAATTAATCCACCGTTATTATTTTATTTTCGAACATGTTCTGTTCTGGTGTTTTTGTAAATTAAGATTTAATTTTTTTTGTCGAATAAAACGATCGCCTCGATAAAATTAATTTATTTTAGTTTAATACATACAATAATTATGGTAGGTATATGAAATCTTAAACCGAGCAGAGACCTCGGAAAATCGTCACTTACAGAGATTGTACTAATGAACAAATGAGAAAAATGATTTTATGGTGTTCAAAACGTATTGCGAGTTAAAACTCTCTGCGATGGTATTTGTCGGGGTCGAAGTAAGAAGTGACCACGACGCGGTTGCTGAACTTTCGCCCTGTAAGCGTTTGCTGTGCTTTCTGGCAATCCGCGATGCTGTTGAATTCTACGAAGACCTGTGGCAGAAATAAAAATATAAGTGAATGGAAATATTTACTCACCATAATTATACAAACTAGGCTGGCATTCCATTTGACTGTATTCAAATTGTATTCGTGTCGCCACGTCGAAATGAAGTACAGGCATGAGTCAAATGGCACATAAAAGATCTTATACATTGGCAAGTTCGTGCGAGATTCTCTATTCGTGTTCCAATCGAAATTTGCGGCAGAGGAAAGGCTCCTGGCGAAAGGGTTTAACCGCGTCTCACGAACTCACCAACGTAGTTATTACAAGTAGCTTCAAATAGTGACTGACACTAAAAGTTAACTGGTGTCACTAGCTAGCTATCGTAACCGTAATGTCTTTCAAGGGCAAGATAGAAAATAGATTGTTTTATTCATTACTAGCTTTCCGCCCGCGTGGAACTCGGTTATATTGCGGTATAAAGCACAACTATAAGAAAACTTCTCGTTTCAAACGACACACAGCGCCATCGATCTATCATCTATCGATTGATATCGATCTATCAAGCAAACTATATTTTTGTTTTCCCTTGGGAACATCATTTTTTTCCGGGATAAAAAGTACCCTATTATTTAAACCGGACTTCTATCTTTATGTATGCAAAATTTCAAAGCAATCGGTTCAGTAGTTACGGCGTGAAAGCGGAACAAACAAACAATATTAAGAATTAAGTGAGTATGGCTATTTTTCACAGTATGTAATTAAATTCCCGGCAAATTACTTTAGTTAGAAGAACTTTTGTAGTAGGGTAAGCTCGGGGCTCGCTTTTTCCAGGTAAAACCGAAGCATGATGCCGACTCTTATACAAGCATTTAGTATACTGGCTGTATAAATCAAAGCCTCACCTTTCCACAGCCTGGTACTTCGACTCCTTCTATGGGTCGGGGAATCTCTATACTGCGCACGCAGCCATATTTGTTACATTCCTCCCTGAAAGAAGAAAGGAATACATTTTAGTGGTGTATACTTAGGTCAAGAAATTAAATCTGATTCAGTGACTTAGTTCTAGGATACTTGAGAGTCTGGAGTTTAAGAATTGTATTTGCATCTAGTTAGATTTTAGAGGTTTCTAATGTTGTCGTAATTCTGAAGCACATTTAACGATATGCAGCAATAATAAGTGCTTCGTAGATGCAGTTATGTATTTTTATTAGAAAACTCCTTGCAGTGGTTTTCAGTTAAGCATCAACAAAATCTGATCAGTATTTGCTTTAGGCAACATGCTAGCAATCAATCACTATTACACCTCTAAACTAAAAACCATTAAACATGCTAAAAGTGGCCACGAAACGTGAAATAGTCATGGTTTTGTCATTGTAAAGTTGCATGTGCTACGCCTTGCCAATTTGGGAATACAGGCGCGATGTATGTATGTAGTTTTGAATACATTGCAGTTTAAAATAAAATCCTGAGGGTTTTCATTTTGGTCTAGTTATTCCACTGGGGTTGAACATACAATCACGCCTATGTTCCCAAACGAGTTAGTCAGAACACACGAAACCTGACATAGAAAAAAACATGATTATGACTATTTCACACTTAGCAGCCACTTCTAGCATTATTTATGTTTGAAAACTAATGAATAAAAAGGTACTATAAATACTATAATACATAGTGACAGGTTGCTAGCATGTCGCCTAAAGAATACCTAAACCCACCTCTAAACTAGATTTTAAAAATATGCTAAGTGGCTACAAAACGTGAAATAGTAATGGTTTAGTAATTGTAATATTTTGTGTGTTTCGAACGCAGTCACCATATACATCTATGGACCAGCCATATACAGACGAAAGTTTTCCGTTCGGAATTACGAACGGAAAACTAACCGTCTGTGTACTCTGCCTATCCTATTTGGGAATTCAAGTGTGATGTGTGTATGTAGTTTTTAAGACATTGCAGTTTAAAGTAAATGCTGAGGTTTTTTAGATATTGAAGTTGGTTGGGTTTTTGCAAGAGGGTTAAATAAAAAGCAATAAAGGTGTGTGCACTGACTTGATGTCCTCGAGGATGTCCTCATACTCCTCCTCGTCGCGCAGCTCGTCGGGCGTGACCATGTTGAGCAGGCAGAGCACCTCGGTGGGCGGCCCCGCGCCCGCCAGCGTCAGCCCCGCCACCTGCAGCTGCACCGGCGCCGCGCCCGTCATCGCTGTGGAACATACAGGATTAGCATCTCCATTGCATTGGCAGTGTAAAAAAGGTCTTAGCTGAGAAACATACAGGATTAGTATCTCCGTCGCTTTGGCCGTGTAAACTTGGGTCATTGTGATTATGCTTAAATACTGCTATACTAGTATTTATTGTAAACTAGCGACCAGTCCCGGCTAAGCGCGGGTGCACATATGATTTTTAATAAATAATTCCTTTTTTTTTTAATGTTATGATCGCAATGAACCTAAAATCGTCCAAATCGGTTCAGTCTGTCTCGAATTACAAGCAATGAAACTAACACATTTTTCTTTTATTAATATATGTAGATGAGAAATCCATCAAGGCCAACTTATGCTAATCTAAGCTAAATCTCACCTGGTGTTAACTTTATTTAGTTAATATACAAATACGCCAAGTTGAACCTTTTAAATGTGAAATTAGTCTGATTCAAGATGCCGTAGTTTGGCGTAAGTTTGAGCAATATAGCAATTTATTGAATACTTATACTGAAATTATTAGTGACTGAAAAAAAAATTACCCAATGTTGAGTTCTTGGCTCCAATGCTAGCTCGCTGTACAATAAGTTTCTTATCTCCCAGCTGCATTCCATTGAGACCTGCAATGGCCTAAAGAAAAAAAGAAAGCAAAAATTTAATTTTTTTTTTTCAGAATTTATTAGATAGACCAAAATGCTAATGTAAAAAAATCAAATTACCTGGTCAGTCATCGAAATGTCCACGTACTCAGCAAAGGCATAACCCTTGCTGAGGCCGGTCGAGGAATCTTTCACTAAATTGAAAGCTCGGAGCTGCCCAAATGACATCAGTAGTTCTTTCACCTGTTTCATAACACACAGTGTAAGAGAAAATAAAGTCACGCAAATGTCTTTACAAAGATATAATAACTTTGAAAATATAAAATGGTTTCTCTAATACACAGAAGAGTTGCAAAATATTCAGTGTTCCCGTAATAATTTGTGGTAATATGCAGCAAACAAATTAACGTTATCTGACCTGTGACTAGCCGCATTTTAGAATCAAGTGTGAATGGAGGAGACTTGCCTTGGCTTGCCGACGTCTCGTTCAAGTACAAGACGTATAGGTGAGAATGAGAGACAACAGTGACACGCGGGCCGCGAATGTGCCATATCTAAGCTAGGGAGGGGCAGAAAGCAAACTATGTCAGTGAGTTGTATAAGAAATCGTCGAGCGTGAGGCACGCTCGTCCAAGCTAGGGTACCTGAAATACCTGAAATGGACCAAAACATATCGCGGCTCACTGCTGGCGCCACCGTAGCCCTGTCAACTGTTGAATCTCGGCCTGAAATGTTGCGGCTGCCTAGCGGGAATGCTCTCATAATGCTGTTTCATATTTGCTCTATTATTGAATGTTATTGTGAGGCAAATATTGAAATATTGGGGATGTCTTTACTGGAATTCCTAATTTACTTTATAAGTCAGAATAAGAGACAATTATTATCCAAACATTATTATCTGAATGACTGTATAAAGAGAGGAGTAACCTGCAAATATATTTGGGATTATAAATTAATCAGTTCAACAATATTGTACATATTGTTTGCCAGATCACCTGTTTGACAGTCAGAAAGGTATTATTTGGCAGTACAGGATAAGTATTAGAAATGTTTGTGCTGCATGTCTTCTCTGCAATCAGACTATGAAAGCTGCTTAAAAACTGAATACCTAAAAACCATTAAAATTAACAATCAGAGTACAAAAAACTCAACAGTTTTCCAACATACCTTAAAAGAAAAATCACTTAAAAAAATTGTGACAGTAAGCAAATTTGAATAATGAACGTTTTTGTACCCCAACTGTATTTTTTGCACAGAATAATACATGAAATGCATTTCTTCTGGAAAAATTAAAACATGACTCATTATCTAGTATAAACAATTAATTCATTGTAAAAAAAGATCATCAATAAATCAAATTCTCAATGGTATATCATAAAATAAACAATGAAATATTATGAAACATTATAAAGAAGGTCTGAGTAACCTAGACCTACAACAGATCAAGCTTTACTTTGGTTATCCACAATCAAAGACAAGAATAATGTTTCACACTATTTCCGTATGACCCTTAGGCTAGTAAAAAATAAAACAATTACCTGGTCCTCATTTAGATAGTTAGGTAGGCCACCTATGAATATTTTGTGGGGGGAATCAGGGACTACTGTGCTTATTACACCAGCTGGAAATAAAAACAAATGCTTAACACTTAGTTACACTAAATTTCCATACCAATTTTTAATTTAGTTCGCCAATAAATAATTAGCACTTTTTGAATTACATTAAGCTGTTGTGCTCATATTTAATTTATACTTTATAAAGTATATGAGGACTTGTGAGATTTAGTATTACTGACCTGGGACATTGATTGATGGGTTCTCAGTGCCAGGCATGGGCTGGTAGTCGTGCGGCCGTCTGATCTTTAAACTCTGTCCTTTGAAGTTGATGCCATCGAAAGCCATAGCTTGTGTAGTCTCATCTATTGATCTGAACTCAAGGAATGCAAAGTTTTTATCCAAGTTAATTTGACAGGCGAGGACCGGGTTGCCTGCTGCTTGTGCAAGCCCAGAGAGATGCATCTGCTGATTGAAGAACTCCATGGTTTCTTCTTCAGTCACACCAAAAGGTATGTTACCAACATACAATCGCCGCGCTTGTCGAGTGATAGTGGAGCCGACTACCGGGACGGCAGCTTGAGGCGTATCTGCTACGATATTCGCTGGGATTTGTCCTGCTGCCTGCATGGCCTTATACTGCAGCGGGGTAATGTGCTCAAAGCCCGGCGGTGGAACATCCCAGTACAGTGAAGGCTTGCGGCGACGCGATTTCTTCGAAGTTGGAGATCTTGACTTGCTTTTAGCATTCGTACGCTTTTCTCTTTCGCGACGTTCCCTTGATCGAGATCTTGAACGCCGACGTTCCCGAGAACGGGATCTGCGTCGGCGATCTGTCGAACATCAATTAGTTGAGAAGGATAAGACGCAATTGAAGAAATAATACTGTAAAGTAATTCGTATATCTCATATTCTTACCTTTATCTTCCCCCATTGTTAGTAGAACGGCAATAACTTTAACAAAATTACCACCCAAGAAACGAAATCGACAATTAAGTCAATTTTCACGCAAAATGGCGTCGCATCGCTTTCATTTCATTGGAGAATTCCACAGAGAATAGGATTCCAGAGGAATAAACAAGAGTTTCGTCCAGAAAGTAACTTATTTTTGCTTTTGACTTCTGAAGCCTACTAAAAATTACTTTTTATTTATCACAAAATGTCTTTTTAATTTCCACATTACTTTATACTTTGTTTTTCAAGTTTTAGTCACGTAATCTATTTTGTTGTTATGCTACATATACATTTGGCCACCGACTAAATTACAAAAGAATATGGTAACTTTTTAAGAAATGGATTAATAAGTTGGTCACACCTATATTTAAATGTCAGTTAGTAGTTGTCATTGTCAACTTGCCAGTCTGGTTGTTTGGTGGTGGTGGTGTTTTACTTGATCGGCTTTAAAAGTGAAAGTTCGAATCTTCATAAGTTTGTTTAAATTATTGATGCCTTCGATCGATGGCTCCATATGGTTCTAAACAAGAAGCTGAATCATCTGTGCCGCGTTTACAGTCTAAATAATGGTGCGTTTTTTAATAATGCATAAAGTTTTATTAACTATTTGATTTTTTCCGAGATTTAAAATAACTTACTGTTTTAGGGAGACCTTAAAAGTAATGGTGAGCTACGACAGAGAAACGGGATTGAGAACAAACTTCCGTCACAACAACATGACGATAAATTTGAGGAATTATCTCATAAAAAACCATCCGCGAACTCGAAGACTATTGGCCTAATATTCGTTTCCCTGCTGCTCGACCTCTTGGCATTTACGATGATCCTTCCACTTTTGCCTTCTTTACTGGATTATTATGATAAGCAAGAAGGTCAAGGTACTAGTTTGTATGCTTCATTGTTGGGAGCTGTTCAAAGTTTTCAGAAATTAACTGGGGCACCTGAGAAATTTTCCTCAGTGCTCTTTGGAGGAGCTCTAGGGTCTATGTACAGTTTCCTGCAATTCTTGACTAGTCCAATAGTTGGTAGTTTGTCTGATGCTTATGGAAGGAAGCCTATGCTGCTAATTTGCTTGGTGAGTATGAATTCTTACTACATTATTTATAATTATAAGTATATAACATTAACATAAGTACAAAAATGTACTGTGTTTTCTATCTCAAAAAGTTCATACTTACATTGTGCTCTGCCGTCTGCCTACCCCTCTTGGGAATACAGGCGTGATGTATGTATGTATGTATACATTGTCTAATAAGATTTCTAATAAATTTTGATTGAAATAATTTTGTTGTGTACCAAGTGCATGAAAAACTGATTAGATAAAAATTCATCTATGACTTATCTCAATGACTCTCAAATACTATCTAAATCTTGATATCAATGTTTAACATTTGGGTCATACTACACTATACATGTACATTTTATACCTTTAGGCATTGAATGCTAAAATTGGCTGCAAAACATGAAATAGTCATAGTTTTTACTATGTATTCTATAGTTTTGTGTGAGCCGCCTACCCCATTTAGAATTACAGGTGTGATTTATGTGTTTACTTTATTTGTTTGTAGATAGGCATAGCACTGTCTCACGCTCTATGGGGTGTTGCAAGCTCGTTCAGTGTGTTTGTGCTGGCTCGTTTCATAGGAGGACTGAGCAAAGCCAACGTAAGCTTGAGCATGGCAGTTGTAACTGACGCTTCCAATGAAAAAACAAGAGCCAGAGGAATGGTAAGTTAATAAAAACTGTTATGAACCCTTGCAATGTGTGATAATGTTTGGTAGGTATTTACTACACCTCAGATGAGTTGATATTAATAAAAGATATGAGATATGTTCAGTCTTAGATGAAAATGTTCTGCCACAAAATAGATTAGGATCCCTTGTTGTCTGTAGAGAAGAGGGATGTAGAGTGGGTTGTATTGTATGTAACTAATTTATATTTGTAAAATTGGAATTGGAAAAAGAAATAGAAAATAAAAGTAACACTCCTATGCTGCTACAAAAGATTGTCACAAGATATAATCATAAAATAAATCTGATTATTTCAATATATCTAGTACATACTTTCCAGTTTACCTCTACTACTCCTTCATTACTGTAGTTCACATATAACAATAATATAATACATTTTATTTTAGTTTCTTGAGTATAATAATTTTTACACACATGAAATGATATGTTATAAAATTTCAGCTTGGTGTTAATATTAATTAAGGTTGGTATTTTCAGCATAAGTAAATAACACTGCTGATGAGCAAACAAGCCAATAATAATAAAATTTTCAACACATCCTTATTTGCACATGTTTTTCAATACCACGCAAAATTTTCGTGTTTTTTCTTTGTTTGCACTATTGTATGTTCAAGTGCTATTAAGATTATTAACTCATTAAAGTTTCCTTTAGCCTGACTGAAATAAAGATAATACTCGTTTAAACGCTTTTACGTCACATCAGTTACTCGTGCCACCTCGTGCTGCAGAATTATTGAAAAGTGTACCTAATGTGTCAGTCAGTATAACTAGTTTTATTGAAGAAATCTCAATCGGAAACTGGCAATTTTTACTCACTATAACATTACTAGCTGACCCGGCGAACTTTGTTCCGCCTGGGACAATGAATGAGCAGATTTTTGATTTAAAAGTACCGGGATAGCATGATTTATATACGGTCGCACAAACACGACTTTCTTTTATGTACCTATTAGTATCTTATCTCTTTTCCCTGGAGGTTTGAAGCCTAATTGAAGCTATCTCCCCACTACATTTCAGCCAAACCTGTTTAGCCGTTCTCGAGTTATGAATAGTATAATTTTATAGGTATACATATTACATATACAATAGAAAAATAGTATGTCAGCATTAACTCAAGAACGGCTAAACTGATTTAGATGATTTTGGATTAGTTTGAATCGTCACAACCGTTGTTAACAGAATAAGTATTAAAAAGTCATAAAAACTTTTGATTTCAAATGCTGGACATATTGTTTTTAGGGTTCCGTACCCAAGGGGTAAAAACGGGACCTTATTACTGAGACTTCGCTGTCAGTCTGTCTGTCTGTCCGTCTGTCACCAGGCGCTATCTCACGAACCGTGACAGCTAGAGAGTTAACATTTTTAATATACCCACTTAATTGACTACGACAGTTTCATGTATGTTTTTAATTTGATTTAATTTATTAATTTCACGTTGTTCCTTTCTTTTAAAATACTATGTTACTTAAGCAGAGTTGTTATTTTTTAGCTATTCTTTCGATTGGCATCATAAAAGTAGGATGATTTTTTTTTTGACATTTAAGTTTGTTCGATTCCCAGACGAAGCATGTAATTTTTAGAAAATCTATCATACAGAATTACTAACTTTTAAAAATAAGATAAAGTTTTCTTTGAGCAAAATACCCTATCAACGATATTTAAGGTACTTCCCCTTCATGTCCCATAACTTTGGAACACCCTGTGTAATTTTTAGAAAATCTATCAATGCAGGATTACTGACTTTTAAAAATAAGATAAAGTCTTTTTTGAGCAAAATACCCTATCTACGATATTTAAGGTACTTCCCCTCCATGTCCCACTTTGGAACACCCTGTGTAATTTTTAGAAAATATGTCAATACAGAATTACTAACTTGTAAAAATAAGATAAAGTCTTCTTTGAGCTAAATACCCTATCTACGATATTTAAGGTACTTCCCCTTCATGTCCTATATTTGGAGCACCCTGTGTAATTTTTAGAAAATCTATTAATGCAGAATTACTAACTTTTAAAAATAAGTTAAAGTCTTCTTTGAGCAAAATACCCTATCTACGATATTTAAGGTACTTCCCCTTCATGTCTCATATATGGAACACCCTGTATAGATGTCGAACGGGATAAAAAGTATCCTATGTCCTTTTCCTGGCTCTAAGCTATCTACCCACCAATTTTCAGCCATATCGGTACAGCCGTTCTTGAGTTATAAGTGGTGTAACTAACACAACTTTCTTTTATATATATAGATGTACCTACCCATAGTCCTCGACATCAAACTAGGCAAGATTTTAAGTTCGCTTTTACCTAGAAAAAGTAATGCGCGAAAACCGATTTAAAAAATTATTGCCATCTAACTTGCCGGGGACTAAACGTAAAATAGTCTTCCAGGGTACATTTTTACCACTTTCATGTGTCATAAACTTTTTTGATGCAGACTACTCTACTAAACATTTAACCCAGCTATAAATGACTGTGCGACTCGAAGGTATCAGATTTTGTTTGTCCACAGGCTTTAGTCGGGTTGGCCTTTTCGATAGGCTTCATAGTGGGGCCTTGCGCGGGCGCATGGTTCGCTAAAACACACGACGACTCCTTCGGCCTGTGGGGACAGCGACCGGCGTTCTATGCTCTTACTTTGTCGCTCGCTAATGTCGCTCTAGTCGCATTTTGCGTGCCGGAATCATTGCCGAAGGTAACTTAGTTTTCTATTTTTATGTACCACGTTATAAATTATACCTACCACTTGATAAATAACTCATTATACACATGCCAGAAACGATTCTAAACATATTATCGAAATCGAAATAGCATTTTGCAATGAGCTGAGATGAAGATTTAGGGTCAATTCACACCGAGACGAGACGCGACGAGACGCGGCGCGACGATGCATGAAGCGGCCAGTAGTTTCGCGCTGCGCAGCGCGGCGCCGCGCTACGTCTCGAGGCGCGGTATTCTGTATATGTACTGACAATGAAATATGAACCTTATCTTGTAACAAATAAAGTATATTTTGAGTTGTTCCATTAAAGATTTTTGTGCAGCGCCGCGTCGCGTCTCGTCTCGGTGTGAACTGACCCTTATTCTTCAGATGCTTATTTATAAGAATCAGTCATGTAGGTAACTTATCTATTTTATTCATTGTTAAGTTAAATTAAACATCTATCTTTTTCACAGGACAAGAGAGCGCCTCTCGCTTTTTCGTTGGCCAAAACAGTGGATTATATATCCCCATGGCATTTATTGAGATTCACGGCTGTTAAAAATCTCTCGGAGCATCAGAACAAGGTGTTGTCAAAGTTGGGATTGATATACTTTCTGTATTTATTCATTTATTCAGGCCTCGAGTTTACTATCACTTTTCTAACCCATCACACCTTTAACTACACTGCCATGCAACAAGGGAAAATGTTCTTAGTCATAGGTAAGTGAAGTGTTGATTTTGAATTGTCTTGCTTTAGCAGTTTGCGGTTTTACTGTTGGAGTAATTCTCACGCAGCTCCCTTTGTTTTAACTATCTATGACTTTTGTTTATTTACGCTCTGACGAATAGAGTTCAGGTGTTGTTAAATTACCTACTTTATTATTTTATTATATTTCAAGGCGTGTAATGGTATCAAATTTTGAGTAAGTTCAGGCGCGGATCCAGAATTCAAAAAAGGTTGTCGGCACAGCCACCCGAAAGTCACTTTGCAAATGCAAACCGAAGTTAATAATTGTCATAAATATATCAGGGTTGTAAGCATACTCATTCCATTGTGTACACAATGGTGGATCCCAGCTTGTCTTTAAATAAATAATCTTAAAATTTGAACATTGAATAAAAGCGTACCTAAACAATTTCAAAATTTGGCCAATATTTATGTTGCTGAAAAATTTATTTTTAATGCCGTAAATATTTATCTTTTTAATACTTACCTACTTCAGTCAGTGTATATCCTCAGTATGTACAAATGCATATTATTATGTAGATAGATATGTAGATATATCAGCTTATCAGCATTGGCTGTTTGTGTGGAATCTATGTTTATTAAAATCTCTTGATCATGATATTGGCCAGAACACAAAATATTGGTTTGATTTTACATGCGCTTAACATTAACAATCACAGCTCGCTAGAGGGTGTTAAGACATAGCGCGCAACAGTTGCAGCAACGGGCGTGTTGCAGGTTTGATAATGGCGGTGCTGCAAGGCGGCGCGGCGCGGCGATTGGGCGCGCGCGGCGCCGAGCGAGCGGCGCGGGGAGCGCTCGCGCTGACGCCGCTCGCCTTCATTAGCGTAGCGCTCGCCGCCGTGCCGCGAGCGCCGTTGCTCGCGCCCGTAGCGTGGCTGTGGATCGGGCTCGTCTTGTTCGCGCTGTGTGAGTATTAGTAGCCTATTCTAGCCTCGAGTGTTACCTAACGCGGCTAGCTGACCGACGCCATTCGACTCACATTCCTAAGCGCCATCATTTATCATTTACACAGCTAACAGAAAATTGAATTGAAAAAAAAGCAGAAAACTGCATTTAGTTTTTTTAGCACACTTCGTTCGTTCGTTCAGATAGATGCGGCGTGACTTTATTCTTAGACTCAATTCACACCACCAGAAGAGCGGCGAAGGGCGGCGAAGCGGAGCGCAGTTTCAGTGTCGTGAGAATTTTAACTTTATTTTCTTTACAATAAGACATATTATCGCATGAGAAACTCCAACGAGGCGCGCGGATCCCCGCGGATCCGCGAAACAAAGCCGTGCGACTGCGCGAGACGTCGGGGGTATGCCCGAGGATGCGCGAGCAGTCGCGAGCGGCCGCTGACAATATCCCGCCGATAGATCTTAGACTTCCCGCGCATTCCAGCGACTTCTCGAATAGTCGCGGGAATCCTCGCGCCTTCTCTACCGAGCGGGTCGCTGCGCTTCGCCGCCCTTCGCCGCTCTTCTGGTGTGAATTGAGCCTTATGATGTAGTAATGCAACTGTTACAGCAACGGCGTTCGCGGTGTCGTGTATGACGTCGATGGCGGCCAACCAGGCGCCGGGAGCGGCGCGCGGCGCGGTGCTCGGCGCGTTACGCTCTCTGGGAGCACTCGCGCGGGCCGCCGGGCCTCTACTCGCCGCCGCGGGTATGTTGCAGCAACTGTTGCGCCCTGTTGTAGTACGCTTCACATAGTGACATAACCAGTAGATATAAAAATACTTTGTAAGTGCCATGTGACTTTTAGTTTGAGAACTACTTACCAAGTAACAGCTCTACAAACGGTAAGTTTGAGTAATATCGTACAGTCACCAACACCAATATCTGATGAAACAAAGCTGCATAAATATCTGATACGACTCTATTACTCGAGATGGAAGGACGTATCAGATATTTTCGCGCTTTCCGCCGAGGCTGATATAAACGTCCGGACGTATCAGATATTTTTTGTTCACCAACATTTATATCAGCCTCGGCGGAAAGCGTGAAAATATCTGATACGTCCTTCTGTCTCCAGCAATAGAGTCGTATCAGATATTTATGCAGCTTGGTTTCATCAGATATTGGTGCTGGTGACTGTAAATTTTGTACTGTACATGTGAAAACATTTTTTTAAAGCAATGTGACTTTTTGTTTGATAACTACCAAGTAACAGCTTTACAAACAGTAGGTAGTTTAAGTAATATAATATCGTACAAAGTAAAAATGTAGATGAAATATTCGTCTCGACTGGATAAGTTTACGTATTCAATACTCAGTCATAATAGCCCTTGAGATATGGGAATTGCTCATGATAACTCCATCACTTCTAATCTCATTTACGTTGGATATCGACCGACTCGCGAAAACGTAGTAAACCTAAGTACGTAGTTCGATAAGATTCAATTAGGTACTAATAGTGCTTTGTCATCTTGCTTATTCTTAGATCATTCCTATTTCACATGTGTTTAAACTTCAAATGACGTATGATTTTTATTCGAGGTCAGGTATTTTCAATGAAATGAGCGGTTCACAGACTATTCACGGAACTATCGGTATTGTTTGAGCTCCTAATTCTCAGTAGAAATGCCTACCAGAGTATAAAGTGAAAATATCTACGTTATATACCTTATCGGTTTAGGTAGTTAAAACAATATAAACAATCTTGACATGTCTTTTTGTTGAAATACACAGTCTAAAAATGAAAATCATTACACTATACAATTCAATTATGAAAGTAAATGATTTTTTCATACCTAAATTGTAAAATGTAAAGTTTTCGATTTATAAAGTGTACGTTTAAATAAAAAGATACGTCAAGATTGTTTACATTGTTTTAACTACCTAAACAGATAAGGTATAGAATAGTGATCAACTAAGTATACAGTTGCAGTTGCTACAGTTTCGCCCTTGGTAGTATAGTTTTTATTTATGTTATTTATTAATATCTTTTCAGTGTACTGGTGTTCCGGCGCAGCGATTACTTACGCGGTCGGATCAATAATACTAGTAGTCCCAGCTGTGATGTTATTCAGACTGAAAACATAATTCCGCAGACTTTACACTGCCACTAAAGCAATAAATTATCGTTAAGTTTTTTTTGTAATTCCATTATTTATTCTTATACAACTTGTTTCCTTTGATATTTAAATAAGCTTTATGTATTAACATTTTGAAGATTCATCTCGAATAACAGTATTATAATAAAGTATTTTTATTATTCTTGACTTTTGGGTTTTATTTTGTTGTTTTTTTACAGCGTTATCTTGAAAACATTGGTATCAAAATCAACAATTTGCAATTATCTCGTATAATTAGTAATTAGGTACCATCAATACCTATGTAATCAATGGGAAGATAACAATAATACAAGCTTTCAGACTTACAAAGTTAAAAAGGAGTTTACTTAGGTGACAAACTTAAGTAAAGCGTCTCACAAACTAAGCAGATAATATAATATTTTATCTGCGTATAAATGCCATCTTTCGAAATATCAGTGCCAACAGATACTTCACGATAAAACATAAGTTACCTGCGTTGTGTGTTAGTCTGTTACTATTGTACCCGTGTGGTGTCGGGTTTAGAATAACACCTCTCCATTTCTTCCGTGGATGTCGTAAGAGGCGACTAAGGACATAGGTTAAGGTAAACTTTAGGCGACAGGCTAGCAACCTGTCACTATTGTACCTGCCACCTCAAACCCTTAAAAATATTATGCTAGAAGTGGCCACAAAACGTGAAATGGTCATCGTTTTGTCTGTGTAGCGTTTTGTGTGCTCTGCCTACCCCGTTTGGGAATACAGGCGTGATTGTATGTATTGTACATCTTTCATATGCGTTTAAACCTAACATTATGCTAAATGTGGCTGGGAAACGTGAAATACTAAGTCACGATTTTGACTATGTAACGTTTCGTGTGCTCTGCCCCATTACGGAATACAGGCGTGATGTATGTAAAACCTATTTACTTACTTAATCTATGGTCATGGTTACTAATACTCGTCAATGTCACGTCAACTATCTGTTGTTATGGCAACCGTTTGTTTTGATGCGAAGCCACTCCCGCACGTTTGCACAAAATGCCGTTATTTAGTAACAAATTTAGTCCTAAAACGATACCAGTGCGTAGAACCGACACGACTGTAATAAAAAAGGAATTTGGCAGCGACTACGCTTCGAAAGAACTATCGTTAGACTTAAACCCGCCGAAACTGAAGCTCGGCGAGTTTGAGGTCACCTTCGAAGATGGACAGTGGATACCAGGTAAATAAAGCCGATACAAACAAACAATGCATATCGTACGTAACTAGTTGCGTATCTTACAGCTTCCTCGACGTACCTACCTGTTAATTACAAGATAACCCACTCTTGATATTAAGGAACATTTTCTGCCACTTTTGAATTATATTTTTCTTGGGATTCGGTTAAAAAGGGTATTCAACTTTTAGGGTGTAGATATTGTCTAAAAAAAATGTGTACTGTAATTCGAAGTGTGGAATTAGTAAAAAAAAAAGAGGGACAACTTTTTTTCTTTAAAATGGATAAGGTAGAGTGTTGACGTCCAGGTACCAAAACCAAAAAGGTACAAAAATATTTTGCTTATTTTTCTAGCGTCAGGAAAAGCCGGAGCAGCTCACAAGGAAATTATAAGATTAAAGAACGAATTGGAACAGCTAGAGGAAGAGAACAACATGTTGCGACTGAAATTCGAGATATTACTGGACATGATGACCGACAAAACAGTGGAAGAACAGGAAATGCAGCGAGCGCAGAGTCTTAGTTCGCTTAAACAGAAGAGCAAAAAGCAGAAATGGTAGTTTAGAATACTTTTTTAATCAATAATTGTTATTTTCCTACTTAAATGTTAATCAATAATTACTTAATAACAGGGGCGTAGCTACCAAGGGGCTA
>BHDV01071953.1:126733-140383 GCA_005406045.1 Adoxophyes honmai | reverse complement strand
CACAATAATCAGTTATAGGTGTGGGGCCCAATTTTTTTATTTGCCCCGGGGCCCTTGGTTACTTAGCTACGCCACTGCTTAATAAATGTAGATAAATCTGAAAATAAAACTAAGATTATCATTTTAAGCTAGAAGAGTTGGACGAACGAATACTATCAATCAGCCCTTCGCCCGAAGATATATTTTATTATTTACTAGCTGACCTGGCGAACATATCGGTCCGTCTTAGCTAGATTATTTTTCCGCGAGATTTTAAAATTTTCTCACGCTTTATTTAAACACGACATATATTTTAAAACCAAAATCAGCTCAATCGGCCTAGCCGTTCTCGAGTTTTAGCGAGACTAACAAACAATTATTTTTTATTTATATCGATTTTGAAGGGTAAAATCTGTGAAATTTGTTGTGAAAATACCTATTTTACTTATATTGCTCTAATGTAGCTATGCATGTGTTTAGTGTTATCCACCTTGAATTACTATTTCCGATCGGCGAAACTTGTTACGATAAATGCAGCACCTCGTTACGCTTCACTGGGGAGATACAAGGACTATCACAAATAAAATACAATGAACTGGTATAAATATTTATTCTTGTAGGACATTCATTCTAAGTAATACTTAACTCTACATTACCACTAATTAAATTTTAGGATAAAAAAATCATCGACGCTATAACGTATCATTTGATTTTTTTCAATGTTTATTACAATTGTATTGTAAACTTACTATACCTAAGTACATGACACATTAATAACAGCTTTGAGCCAAGGCAGTACACACTACACAGTACGCATCAACATTTTACAGCCAGATAAGTAGTTTTATTCCAGAAGCATATGTAGACATTGGAACTGTTTCATTGCAACGGGGTTTCACCGCGGCCTATTCCGACTAGTTACATTATTGGTTCCATTGATGGATTTTATCCGTTTTTTTTTAATAAATTTTTTGGACTTTTTCACAAGTAGGTACATTAATATTTAAACAGTAGTCGGGGTATACGCGTCTGAAAACCCCTGTAAAATATTTCCTGAGAATTTTCATTATTAACCTTGCGAGAGACAAATGTTTCATCGCTTTTCAGGTAAATGGGCTGTGTTGCCTACTTTATACGGCTCTGTAAGTCCCGTAAAGTCCCGGTTTAGCCCGCGCGTACCTGCACCCGCGATTGTTATTCCTGCTCATCATTACGATGACAGTCGCGGAGCCGAAAACGGAACCTAAATTAGAACCTTTTTAACCGACTTCAAAAAAAGGAGGAGGTTCTCAATTCGTCGGGATATTTTTTTTTATCATTATTATTATTTTTTTTATTATTATTATTATTTTTTTTATGTGTGTTCGCTGATTACTCGAAGACGCCTGGACCGATTTGGAATTTTTTTTTTTTGTTTGAAAGGGTATAGTTTCCAGGTGGTCCCATTGCCAGCACATCTTGATCTGATGATGGAATATGAGGGAAATCGAGGGCAACCCTCAAATTTCATTGGCACAGGTAATGTTTTTAGTACATTTTTCAAAGCTACACCAGTATTTACGTCTGGCAGTAAAAAAAATATGACTGAGCTGATGATGGAAGGTCAACTCCTTAATGCTTAGGAGTTAAAGGATAATTCTTTCAATACTGAATGCACCTGAAGACTGGAAATTATAATTTCAGTAATCAGTGAGGCCTGCTGGTGATGGAAGGTCACCCTCATTATTAGACAAATGCTTTCAGTATAGCCCAAATTTGAAGTCGGTTTTTTTTTGTTTAAAATTATTCTAAGAAACTCTCACAGTTGTCTCCCGACATATGGAACAGAATATCAACGCAAAAAAGTTATCAACACACTTATCAGTCTAACTAGGTAGTAGGAGTAGATCGCGACCGCTAACGGCGCTGTAAAATTGTCCGAACAACTCGTTTACAAGTCGCGTTCAGTCGGCGTTGTTGTTAGGGCAGCGGCCCCGGGTGTGGCCCTCCTGCCGACACAGGCCGCAGCGGCGGGTCCTCGAGCCTGCGTCTCTCGCTCCGCCTGTGGCCCGCCCGCGTCCTCGCCCTGTGGCAGTACTGGCGGGCCAGTCGCCTGTAACCATGGATCACACTTTAAGCTCCAAACGCAGAGACAGCGGAAACGGAGCGGTGCGGCACTCCATTAATTTCGAATATTACAACCGATACTATGATGCCATCGCGTCACCCCGCCCCGCTTCCGTTGTCAATGCATTTGCATTTGGTGCTTTTAACAGATGTGACACTGGGAATTCGTTTTAAGTATATTCGGAGCTCCGCACGCAACACACTTAACGTTCAGTTTTGAAGAGTCGGTGAAATTTCATCACTTTTCTGCTACATAGGTATTTTGGAATGTAAAAAAAATCTAGTAAAAAAGGTGTTTTATATCACCCATTTTAACTCAATGTTAATATTAAATTTTGGTGTCACTAGATTCCGTACAATTCGCCATAGCTGACATTTCCGTGCCTAACGGATTATTTATAAAACTACACGTCGAGCAAACGTATAGATCAACCAAAAATAATAGAAAACGGACGAAAAGGTTCAAAAATCGTTGATGATTATTTTATCCATCACTAAAACCCTTCAACCCACGAAAAAAGGATACGGGAAATTGTAAAACACAAGGAATGCTAAGAATTTACCACCACCACCACTGCCGCCGCCAGTCGCATCAGCCCACTGGAAGAAGTTGCAGCGCGAGTTGAACTCCTTCGGGCAGCCGTAGAACGGCCGGCCCTTGTTGGGACCTTCTTTGTGGACAGTTATTCTGGAATAAAATCTTTTATGAATCTCGAGACGTAGGCTACAAAAAGATTATACTCAGCATTTTTTTTTCGAGTTTAGTGAGTTAGTGGGGGCATATGCTAGCCTACAAATTCCTCAGAATTTTTTGCTTAGGGTGCATTCAACTTAGTTTTAATTAGAGCTAAATAGACTAAGAGTTAGCGATGTACTTATTGAATGAGAAACAAAAACGATGTATGCGTAGGGCTGCATAATGACCGTTCCCCAGTTTTTTAAAACAAGAACAGTCACTACTAATCACTACTTTAAATTTTACGATATCGACAAATATAAATTGGCGAGTTTGTATTTGACACAGATTAGATACCGATACGTACTTTTTACAAGGCAGTCCACAATTACACTGTACGTCATCATCATTCGCTGGAAAACTGTCTCTCGAGAAACTAGGCGCTATACCCCAGCCCCTCGTACTAGTGCTACTGGCTGTGCTCGGGGCAGGGTCATTGCTCCAGGAATTACTGGTAGGAGGGGTGTCAAACTGCTGAGGCTGCGAAGTTTGAGACTCGGGTGCCCAGAGGAAAAAGTCGCAACCGCCGTTCTCTTTGCCGGTTGGACATTTGTAGAATTGTTTTCCTGGAAAATATTTAAATACCTCAGATTAACGGTCAAAGTGTAAACACGGTAGATTGCCGCATTCAACGAGCGGTAGCCGTCACAGCCTGACTAGGTGACGTATAGCGAAAACTGTTTTAGGGTGAGGCCAAACGAGCGTAATCTTGTGAGTCGTGAGTAGCAGAATTTCGGCCGCAAAAACGCGACTCACAACTCACTAAATTACGCTTGTTTGGTTTCACGTTTATTTATTCAGAAACAGACCGAAAGCAATTATATTCTGGACTAAAACTCAACTGATTTAATACGACTCTATCCCACCACGCCCAAAGGAAACTTGTGCTAAAAGTGTCTGTAACGTTTCGTCTGCTCTGCCATCCCATTAGGGAGTACAGGCGTGATGTATGCATGTATATGTGTGATGTGACAAGGTTGCAACTCACCAAAATTCGCAGTCTGTTTCCGTACAGTCAGCAAAATAGCCGGCTGGTTACAGCCACACAGCACGTTATTATCATCGCCATTGCTCGCTCGCGGCGTAGGCAGAGCTCCAGAATTCGGCCTATTCTGGTTCCTATTAGCAGGCGGTGGAGGCATAAACTGCCTCGGCTGATTTGCTTGGAGTGGCCTGGCCTGATTGCGGTTTTGATTCGGGGCTTGGTTCGCGTTTTGGCTCCAATCTTGTCTAGCTGGTAACACTTCTGAGTTAGTCCGGGAGATATTGGATCGAGTAGTGTTACTACTGGTTCTAGTCGAATTACTTGAGTTACTAATGTTAGTCGAACTCTGTGTCCGGTTTTCTGGTACAGCTTTGACACTAGAAATGTTGATTTTCATGAGTTCTAGGAACGTGGTATCGCACCCGCCTATACAACACGTGTAAGGCGGCGGGTACAGATGGTTTATAGAATTGTTCCGCCATTCGAACTTCAGCTTTTTGTAGTTGGGTCCGCACTGAAAAGATTTGAGATTTTTAGAAATACCTATGGTTGAAGTGGCTGCAAAACGTGAAATAGTTAAGGTTATGTCTATGCATAAAGGACAGAACCAATAGAGAAACAATGTTGGCCACCCAGGCCCGCAAAAAGTTAGTTGATTTCAACTTACTAACGTCTACCGTCACTGTCATAGAAACTGTACAGAGCCAATAACCGTAGAGAAAAAGCACTAGCGATACGTGTGATCTTGGGTCGGCCAATAAGACCACAGCAATCGCTTCAATTGTTTGGAGGATTTTTTCCGAACAACCAAAATGACATTAGTACTCTACGGGGTCTATCCTCTATGCTCTGCGTACCCTATTTGGGACCCGTAGAAGACCCGTAGAAGACAACAAATACTCACAGAGGAACACGTGTCGTTCAAGACTTGCAGTGTCTTGACGATGGAGGGGAACCAGACGGCGTTCTTACAGTTGGGGTACGAGAGGCAGCCGATGTAGAACTCGTCTGCGTTGTTCTTCTTCTGCCGCACCACCATGTCGGATCCGCATTTCGGACATTTTAATGCTGAAACATAATGTTACAAGCTCAGTTTAACAGAATAGGTATATCGTCTGGGTTAAAAATATGTAATTCTAATTAGTTCGTTAGTTAGATTATGGAAGAATATGAGACACGTGGTTTTTGGTTCATCAAATAACTAAACATCGACAAAGGTATAAATATAAATCATACTTCCGGAGCAGGCGCTTGTAGCATCAGGCCTAGTCAAAAATTATACTGTATAGTGACGTCACGCGAAACTTTTAATCGCTGTATAATCGTCTTTTTTTGTCAAGTAAACTAAAAAAAAAATTAATATTGTTTGGTATTCTATCAGACGGACTAAATAGTTTTTTTAGTCGTCTACCCTATGGTATAGTAGTCACCTGAAGGCATATCGATGGGCATAGCGCCAGTGGGATTGTACTGAGCGGGCCGTTCGCAGAACCGTTCGGCGAGCGCCGCGTCGATCTTGTTCGCTTCTTCCGCTACCGTCACGTACACTTCTTTGTACTTCGCTATCTGCGTAGCAACAATACGATTCTTTAAAGATCAAAGAGTAAACCAATAAAGGCATGATCGGGTAGAACGGAGATCGTATTCGAAAATTGATTACTTCAGTAATAGTAAAACATCCTTCACATATACAAAACAGATGAAATCTTTCTTTCTCGCTCACCTCGCCAGGCAAAATGGCGGGCGCCGGAGTTGCCGGCGTCGCGCGCAATTAGCCAATGGCCGTCAAAGATTTTACCACGTAATGACACTGCACTATGATTATGATTGGTTATGTGGGGAAAGACTCCAATAGAGAGATTTCTCTACAGGCAGATGTTATGCCTGGGGACCGAAGTCCAGAGATGAATTCGGAAGTTGTATTTATGCAATTTAGTTATGTGTGATATAAAATTTTATATTTATCACGAGCTATTTGGTGAAGGAAAACATCGTGAGGAAACCTATACACAGCGACGAAGTAATTCAACGTTGTGTGTGAAGTTCCCAATCCGCACTGGGCCCGCGTGGGAACTATCGCCCAAGCCGTCTCATACTGGAGGCCTGAGGAGGCCTGTGCCCTGCAGTAGAACGTATACATATAGGCTGATGATGATGATGATGATTTATGCAACTGATCGTCGAAGCTCCGTTAGCGGGATGTAGGATACTACTTTGACAGTTGAAGTTCTACTACTCGACGATAGGTGGCGCTAGGTCGCTAAAGTTAAAAATGTATTCAAATAATGCATTCTGCGCAGGTACATTGATGTGTCTTATATTTCTGGTACTGTACGGACGGGTCTTAAAATCGTTGTTTTCTGCGTTGTGTAGGTACCTGTTCAGCTAAAACAACCGCCGGCTGCTTCTGGCCCTCGCTGATGGCCCTCAGGTCGGCCTCGAGCTGCGCGCGCAGGTGCGGCTTGGAGATTGTGAGTCCCATCGCGTCGTAGCCCTCCACAAGGCCCATGCCCAGCAGCCCCGGCACGAAGTGGATAGCGTCCGCGAGGGCCACGTAAGAACGGTTCTTTATCGTTTCTATGTGCTCGGCATGCGTCGCGTCGGTACCTAAAACAAATGGACATTTTTTTAGCCTGACCAACACTGTATCGCGCCTTAGGTATGCGAGCGGCAAAACGGGGGGGGATAGTACAATCTGCTTTTGAGTTCAGCGCTGTTGAAATAGTTACAAATCAAACCCATCGCGACTTTAAGCGAAAAAAAATCAAACTGACAAATAACACCTCGAATACTAAATAATGCCAAATTCGAGTTCAACTGCTAAATCAGTCCAAAATCATACCCAATTCATGACTTTTAGTGGCGAAAATGTCAAACTGACAAATTGAGTTCACAAAACAATGTCGAATTCGAGTTGACCACTGCCAAATCAGTCGAAAATCATACATATCATGATTTTTAGCAACCTAAATGTCAAACAAACAAATTAAAACAGCCAGTTCAGTTACATATTATGAACTTTAGTGTACAGGTGTTTTGAAAATTTGGATCTGTTCATGGACTTTTGTTGCTGATTGTACAGACCAACATCAACGTCTGTATTTCCAAAGGGAGGACAGAAACAAAAAAAGTTTAAAAAACGAATTACTTACCAATTCCATGTTTCTCCATGAGCGCAATCAGATCAGCCTCGGTGAGCAGATGCGGCGGTTGCGTGCTGCCCTCGACCATGTCTATGTTCGTGGGACTAAACGTTTGGCCCATCTGCGAAAAATAAATAATTCGTGGGTAGAAACATGACCATTATAATCCGACTACCTCATGCGCGACCCTCTCTACGTATAGTAGAGACTTTTTGGTACTTAAAAAAGGTAAACAAACAAAGTCAACCCGACAAAGTCAAAAATCACGTAAGGTATGTGTTGCTACATTAAATACGACACTTTCTATTTTAGTCGCATTACACCTTGTACACATACCTTACGTGATTTTTGACTTTGTCGGGTTTGTTTTTCTTTTTTTTAAGTACCTAAATGTCTCTACTATAGGAATGAGGGGGCGTTCAAGTGTTACGTAACGCAATTTGGAAGGAGAAGTAATTAAATGATACGCAATAATAAAATTTGGTGAGCAAACCCAAACAGCATTTAAATAATTTAGTCAGCATACAAAGTTTTTGTCTGCAATAATAAAAATCAGGCAGCAATCTTTGATCCGCAAATAATTTAGATAATGGTCAAAAATTAAATCATTAATAGGCAGCATACCAATACCATGAGTTTGCATTATAAACATTCAGTCTGCAAAATAATTACTTGGTCAGCAAGATTTTTATGATTGATCAGCAGAGAAAACATGTCTATATGCATTATATTTGATTGGTATGCATATTTTAAATATGGTAAGCAAACTAACTAATAGCTTAAGTACTTAGATATCTTCTTGATTATTTCAGTGATTATTTAGATCCAGACTTTTTCAGTGTGCAGTGTGTATAATGTAGGGGACAAATAAATTTATTGGAAATTAAGGGATCCCTCTGGGAAGGTTACATTTAGGTACGACGACGAGCGAAGCGAGGAGGAGTGTTAGGTAGAACCGTGACCTTGCAGTGCGCGAGCCGAGCGAGCGAAGCGAGCGTGCCGCGGCAGCGGCCGGCGAAGCGCCAGAACCGTGTTATGGCAAATAATTATTATATATTTTTTTTCCCCCGTGTGGTGCCGGGTTAGAATAGCACCTCCCCCTTTCTTCCCGTGGGTGTCGTAAGAGTCGACTATGGGAAAGGGTTTAGTGCATTGTGGGCGATGGGCTAGCAACCTGTCACTGCAATATCACGTTTAACCATCTGGTTACCCTGCTGAAATTGCTAAACGAGGCACTGGATTTTTGAATTCACGTGCTCTGCCTACCCCTCTTGGGAATATAGGCGTGAGAATATGTATGTATGTATGTATGTATATTTTGATTAATCTCTGAGTGCTTACCCAATTTTTATAAAACAGCTTAAACAGCTTATTGCTGCTTATATAATTAATATGCAGTACAAAAATAATTACAGCCATCCTGAATGACATAAGTTGCTGATCGATTTTGAAATGTTTGCTGGCCATGAGTTGCTGACCAATTAGCTATTTCTGCTGACAGATAATATTTTTCTGCTTTCCAAAATGCTAATACTATGCTGACCTGTTAAATAACACCCATAAAAAAGTACGCTATTTATTTAATCCGGACTTCTAACTTTAAGTCTGCAAAATTTCAAAGCAATCGGTTCAGTAGTTACGGCGTGAAAGCGGAACAAACAAACAAACAAACTCACTTTCTGACTTATAATATTAGTAAGGATTAGATAAACTTTAGTGCCTACCTCATACACGTGTATCTCCTTGGAAGACCACTTATCGTACGGGTACACTTCGAGGTAGTTCCGCGCCGTGATCATGAGCCCGTTGGCGCTGAACTTCTCGCCGGCCACGTCTATGGCGACCGTCGTCTCCTGCCCTTGTGCGTCTTTAGAACAGCACGCGAGGAAACTGCGCACTATGAACTCGTAGAGGCGTTGCTCGTTGCCGGACAGATCTGGATAGTATTAAGTAAACATATGAGTTATTTTATAGATAAATTCATAATTTATGTAGTTAAAAACCATAATTCACATTGATTTTAACTAAGAGCTAAAACACGAAAGAAGAGAAATATAACAGAAGTCCATTCGCTTAGGCCAGCTTTACAACAGTAAGTTTTGCTTACGTAAGTAAAGACGCAGCTAGCAGCTAAAAAGAGTGATGAGTAGTGCTATCTCATTCTTACCTGTAGCTGTGTCCCTACTTACGTAAGTAAAACTTACAAGTGTAACCCTGGCCTTAGAAACAGTCGCCTTAGCATTGCACGTTCCATCAGTCAGTCAGCTTCTCCTTTTATATATCTAGACTAGACTACATACAAATACTAGATAATAAAAAATCTGGGACATGTTAGTCTATCCAAAATTTACTCATAAATTAAAAAAAAACTCACTACTAGCATATTTAGTAGGGTGTATGGGCGGATGAGCTTTGTCGCTCTTGTTCCCCTGCCTCGGTGTCGGTCCCCCACTATCCAGGATCCCTTGTGCAAAAGATCCCCAGTTCGGATCCCCAGTCTGCAGCCCCACTAGCTGACCCAGGTTCATCTCTTTGGGGTACTCGTTGGTCTCAGTGCGAGGGTAGCTGATCAAACCTTGGGTGTACAATTTTTCAGCCAGCTTCATGGTTTCCTTGGCATTGATTCTTAATTTTCTGGACGCAGATTTTTCTAGTTCCTGAAACAGAATTGAATTTTGTGTGCAGGTACTTTGAATGATTCACAATGGTGTGCTAGTATATACGGTATTACCAAACAAAGAATACTCGACGATGTACCTGCGCATTAGACCAGTTTTGTGGCGCGGGAAACTTCGATCTACCAATGATAAAAGAGATTTTTCGCGCGCTGAACACTTGCATTGTGATTGGTTATTGATTGATGTCTCAGACAGATGACTCATGACAGATGTCTAGCACCCCAGCGCCAAATGCGTCGAGTAGCCGAACTAAAGTGTGTGCATAGCAAGCAAAGTTGTGCCCAGAGCGCATGTAAATAAAGTTCAATATAGATAAATAACTCGTTCGGCTACTTTCGAATATCGTTCTGCGCTTCTCGGCGCAGACGTTAACAGCCGATGTGACTTATTTTCTTGGGAATACTGTATCTACTTTAATGTTTGGCAGTGAGAGTTGAGTGTGGCAGAAGAAACACAAAAGCAGAATAAATGCGGTTGAGATGCGTTCTTTGCGAAGCTTAGCGATAGGAATGTTGCGTTGGCTTGGGCATGGAGGAGGTTATTCTCACTTTGAAGGAAAAAAATCTGGAACTGCCAATAAAAACATTCTAAATCTTCTATTGCCAACTTACCACAGTATCTAAAGGCAGTGGTCGCCATTTAGACTTGGGCTTCGTTTTGACCTCGGTGACTGTGGCCGTGGGGCTCTCGAGGCAGATGTCCTGCAGCACTTGGCAAGCCTCCTGGTCAAACAACCTGATGCGCTCCCAGTTGAAGTCCACGCTCAGATTGTTCATTGTGTGGTTCACTGAAAACAGTGTATTAAAATTATGATTAGTTTAATAACTGTAACCCTAAGGGTCAATTCACACCGAGACGTGACGCGACGAGACGCGGCGCGGCGATGCATGAAGCGGCCAGTGGATTCGCGCTGCGCAGCGCGGCGCGGCGTACTACGTCTCGAGGCGTAGCGCGACGTACCTGAATGCTCATAAAGAAATGTAAACTTTATCGCGTAGCGAATAAAGTATATTTTGAGTTGGCAGCGCTACTCGCGCAGCACCGCTCCCTAACACCGCGCGGGGGGCGGCGTAGTGCGACGTAGCGCTACGCCGCGCGGCGCTGCGCTACGTCTCGAGGCGCAGCGCTACGCCGCGTTACGTATTCTGTATACTGACAATGAAATATGAACCTTATCTTGTAACAAATAAAGTATATTTTGAGTTGTTCTATTAAAAATTTCCGTGCAGCGCCGCGTCGCGTCTCGTCTTGGTGTGAAATGACCCTAAAGCTTCGTACCCTAGAATATTCATTCATTCATCACGCCTATACTCCCATTCATACATTGTAATTTTATGTTGAAAGGAGACTTACAAAAAAAAATCCTTTACCTTTAATTTTCCAGAATGGTTCAGCAACAAAGTTCTCAACAGCCCTGTACCGCTCCACGACAAACCCGAGAGTGGGGAACTGGCAGGAGCCATAACTGACCAGGCTGTCTGCAAGCTTGCTCGGAAACACCTTCTGCAGTCGTAATGTTTGGAACCTAGTGAATGCGGCACCTGGACATGGACACATTAACTTTAGTTAGACTATATTTTTATTGAACACTACATAATAATTATGTAACAAAATTGGACAAGTGTTTAATGGGATAGCTTTTGAATTTATAATTATAATTTCATTTTAGATTTTGTAGCCATTTTATGAAATTTAAATAATTCACATCTAAATTACCACACAATTAAGCAACTGGAAATAAAGTAGGTCAAACTTGACCATAAAGCCTTACAATTTAACTTATTAACACAGTAAACAAAAGTAAAAGCTCAAACAAATCAGAATGTGAATAAATCGAATATATTTTGCAAGCAAAGATCAAGTAGATGAAGTCACCAGCTCTATTCTAACCGATTCTTAAGTCCAGTTCCTGTCGCACGTCTACCGCATCACTAATGTTCTTGTTGGGCTGCTCCAGGTTAGCCAGCGCCCGGCGCACAGACACGGCCGTAATCTCTGAGAACTTGGCTCGGTATACTTGGAGGTTGCTCTTCACAGCTGTGCACACTTGAATAATCTCAAAGCCTATGTTTTCCCCTTCTCTGTCACAATCTGTCCAAATTATGAGGCCGTGACAGCCGCGCACTTCTCTTTCTAATGTTTTCTGAAAAAAAAAACATAAGAAAACTGTTTTTCACTAAGTCATTTTATTCCAAGTAAAAATATTTTGGTTTATGTATTGATTTTCTAGAATTATGTTTATCGCGATGCAGCAATGATATCTATGTTACATTTATTACAATAATGCATTTAAACATATTACTTTGGACAGATAGATATTTTACTTCCGTCTTAGCTGATTTGTTACTAAAACTAAGCATAAGTACAAAAAAAAATACTTACCTTAATTTTCTCATAGTTTTCAGGGCAATATTTAAAAACTGGTGCATCAAAGAGAACCAGTGGGTTGCAGGACTGCCAGTGTTTGTAAGAGCCCACAAATTCCAGTGCTAACAGATGCCCTGACACTGAAGTCATTACCATTTCAGTCTTCTGGCGATTGACTTCAGCTTCAAATTCGTAGATTTTATTGTACTGTGACAATCCTTCCCGCTGAAAATTATTAACAGGTATGCAAAATGCATTTTTCATGTTTTTCAAACAGAATAAGTTTCATAATAATAATTTATTTACCCTTCTAGATGTTCCACGGGAAAGATGCATAGCAATATTTTTAGCAGCATCATTCTTTTCGGCAACATTTAAGAATTTCATCTTCTCAGTGACAGTGGAAAAGAATGAGCATTGAATGTTTTTGTTTGTACATAAAAATGAACGCAGCCGCCGGTTTAGGTTATACCCGCTTCTGAGTAAAACTTTCATGCTTAGCTCAATTATTCATAATAAATAAGGCACTTAAGAACTATCGGGACTATGCTGTTCTGCTTCTGCAGTATAGTACAATTAATTGACTACTGAAGAATACAAACTCATCGCATACAAAAATTTCACAACAAGACTGCGCGCCGCGCTTTGCAAAATTTGCCAACTGACATTTGACATTGACATGATTACAGTGACATAAAAGAGTGCTGCCAACTTAACTATATCAAAAATAGCCTAAACCAGAACTGCTGTGCGAAATCTCAAAGAAAGTAACTAAAATTTTCCGGTGTCTGTCTTGAGGGCACTAGTTTTGGAATTAACAATTTAGCAACATAGCACAAAATGACCAAGTTTTTTTTTCAAACAATCGTCATAATCATAGTTCAGTCACTCTTAAGTTTCAGTAATTGAGGTTTCATCAAGTTATTTTTTTATCCTTAATACTGTGTTAATTATTTAAACGTCGTTGATGTACGTCTCAATCCTGTCAGTTGTTATTGTTGTTGCTGGTTGTTGCTGGGTTTTGTGTGATCGTTTATCAGCCATTTTGGCTATATCTAGCATGGCAGCACCGAACAGCAGTTAACTTTTTAACAAATTACACGAAACGAACAGTTTAATAAATATCTCAAACAAATTACATGTAACTTTGGATTCTTTTATTGGTGAACAGAATAAATATTATAGAAAAAACTTAATGAATACTTATGTAGAAAATCAAAAAATAACCGGGCACACTTCTTATTTTGAAACTAATTGATACTGATACTGTAATAAAGTATTTGTTTGTATGGATAGATTTCTTTGTCAATGCTTAAGCTGATTAAAATTAAAAGTACATTATACATTTTGACATTGACATGTGTCAACTAGTCAACTATACCCTTGGACCAAGTAAATAAGGACTGCGAGGTCCCCACTAAAGGCCGTTCCAAGACAAGTACCATAAGCAGAGATGCGCGTGTCCCTTTCTAATTGGGGTGACAATGAGTTTTTGCAATATGGGACATTCAATGTCGTAAATGTCGTAATCTTACATACATCACGCTTAAATTCCCAGATGGGTTGGTTAGAGTAATTGTAATTGTAATTGTAGGACGGGCTGGTTTCCGCAACTCGACGTCTTAGGTGCGCCTTTTTTGCGTGGTGGAGCCGATC
>BHDV01071953.1:94856-123473 GCA_005406045.1 Adoxophyes honmai | reverse complement strand
TGATATGGTTTATATTAATAAACGAACATTTCCCAAGTGCGCTATCATGTTAAGGGCCGATAGGACCTTCCTACATCAATGACTATACCTACTGTACTAGTGAGCGATATCGATATATTTTTGTTTTATGTTTTGTTGTATTTCTTCACATACAAATAAGAATTTAAGCAGAAAATTTATCTATTTTTATACAATGTGGACATCGCGCTCAAGTGCGCACACTTCTTTGAGCTATACAAAAATGTGTTTTTTGGTTAATTGTCTCAAAAGATTGAAAAGTTCTCAACAGTGGCTAAGTCGTCAGAAAGCAGACCCTTATGTCGAGAAGGCGAAGATATGCAACTATAGGTAACTCTTTACTTCGTAGTTGATTATCATCTTTAGATCTATTACATGTACTCTAATTATCCATTTGATTTGCATTATAGATGTCGCAGTGCATTCAAGTTGCTCGAAATGAACGAGAAAACAAACATATTGACGCCAGGTCTCACTGTTATTGATCTTGGAGCTTCGCCTGGTTCGTGGACTCAGGTGGCAGTTCAGAAAACAAATGCTGACGGGGCTGATCCGAAAAAACCCAGAGGATCTGTGCTGGCCATTGATAAGCTACAAATATTTCCTATTGAAGTATGTTAGCACTTCACTCCTAATGAGTTACGTGATTGACTAAATTATCAGCTCATTAATGATTCTGTTTGTTGCAGGGAGCGATAATATTAAACAACATGGATTTTTCCACTACTGAAGCACATGATAAAGTAGTAAAAGCTCTAGGTGATCGTAAGGTAGACTTAGTTCTGTCCGACATGGCTCCTAGTGCCACAGGTGTTCGAGAATTAGACAAGGACAGAATCTTAGGTCTCTGCTACATGGCCATCAGGTTTGCTGCTCTAGTCACTAGAATTGATGGCAACTTGCTCTTTAAAGTATGGGATGGTAAAGAAGTACCAATACTAGAAATGGACTTGGAGAGGTTTTATAAAAGTATTAAAATTTTGAAACCTCAAGCGAGTAGGTCAGAGTCATCCGAGAAGTTTATATTAGCCAGGGGTTTCAAAGGCATCCAAAGGCCCTTGGAAAATGGCCGATGGGGGTGAGCACAGGTAACCATCAAGCTGGGTATAAATTAGAGTGGCTCAGCCCGAGGCATGCTATACACAACTTTAGATATTTACTAACAAAAAGATGAAAACATTGTTAGTCATAATCTATTATGATGTTTTCTCTCTCTCAAATTTATGTTCGAAATAAGTTGAACAGGTTTGATAGTTGCCACAGAATGCAAAAGACAGACTTTCAATACTTCCCCACGAGCTGCGCACACCAACGTCTGAAGTGAGTGCTAGTTTCATCAAATAGCAGAGCTGTGCATGCCCCAAAATGTGAGCATACTTCTAATACCTACCCTGCTTAATGTAAAATTCTTGTCAAAAGTCTCTTAACCTTAATATGCCACATCCACGATCAAAACAAGAAGAATTCAAGTGTACATACTAGTCATTAATCAGTTCTAAATAACCTTTACTGGCACTGAACTACTTTGTTTGTACTGAACTAGTCTGGGCTCCGTCAAATACTGATTCAAGCAAATTTTTAGTTTGTATAGTTGAGGAAATGGAATGTTTAGCTGTTAATGTTCCTCATAATTTGTTTGTATTTGTAAAATTTATTTCATGCAGCTGACTACAAATAGAGACATGTATAATTTTAGAATTACATATCTCAACATGCTAAACATTTTATTTCCTTGACTGTGTAAAAAATATTTTCTGCTGTTTCTTTTGGAACTTTCTTAGGAAAAGGATTTTTAATAAAACGCTTAGTTGCAAAAACTGAACTCTAATCATCAGTGATAGTAAATTCTATAGCAATTTTGGTGTAGAGTAGCAGAAACAAAGGTATATCTTCAACTGTTTTTAGGGAGGTGATCAATTAAGGGCAATTATCACATTATTAACTCTAATTAGCTATTATAGCTAGTATAGGACGTACAAATATTTTTAACGCAACAATGTTGCCCCACAATTGCTATAAAATTTATTGCTAATGATCACCATTTTGAACGTAGCTATTAAGAGCAGATTATAAATGTCTTCCACTCTAATCTAAGATAGGCAATGTTGAAGTTGTTGAATGTACCATGTAATCTTAGGCAATGTATTGTATACTCAATTTAAATAGTTATGTGGTGTACTGATCGAAATTATATAATTTTACGACTAAGTCTTAATGTTACCTTTTTTAATATCTATAAAGTTTATAGTCAAATAAAAACATGGTTACAAAAGAATGTCTTTATTTCATTTATAATAGAATTTTCAAAGCCACTTTACTTTAATTTTGCTCATAATTGTGAACTGATTTTATAAATTTTTTATAACAAGCATTAAACATTTGCTAGAGTATTTTTCATATCACAACATAATTAGAAAATAATTTATTTTAACAATTTCTTTAGATTTTTACGTTTTTTATGATTAGCACTTTGATTAAATACAGATTTAGTGTAGTGTTGTAATTAAAATATCACAATGTTTCAAGTAACCACGCTCTGAACGTCTAATCATCACGAAATCTATGTCAGCTGCAATTTAATGTACTATTATGTACGCAAACTTATGTATGTCTCGAATTATTTCCAATCTTTTAGTATTTTCATAAGTTCATTTTAATCCTGACTCAGTAAGCCAAACCCAAAAAATAAAACTAAAATGTTGATGCAACTACATATTTCCAATTAATGAGTAATTCAAGTTATTGTAAAACTTTAATTTAACCTTTTGACCGCCAAAGACGCCATGTCACGTCATCGCAAGTCAGTGCCCGTGACGCCACGACGTTAAATGGTGCGTCGAAGTTATTGCGAAAGAACTGAAATATAAAACGCTGCAACATTTTTTCTAGGTTTACTTTATTTATAGGTAGTGTAAGTTATTTTATACCTAATTTAAATAAAATAATACAGCACCATTCGAAAAAAAACAAGCATTATCTAAGAGCCGACTCACGTCTTTGGCGTTAGGAGCACAGCGTTTCACTTCGCGCCTTGGCGGTCAAAAGGTTAATGGCTTAATTTTTACTATAATAAGATAAATTGTTAACGCTATGTAGAACCGGACGAGATCAGTTAGGCTTCAAGAGTTCGTAGTTGCATCAACTGTTCTAGCATGCTAAGTCATACATAATTAAAGCCAAAAATATAAAGACTAAGTCTATGCCTTTAACTCACTTTCACTATCATAGGGCCCTCACGGTCATTCATGAAGTCGCTAAAAAAAACATGGTTTCTACATGTGCGTATAGAAAGCTATTTTTTCGCAATAGCTCTTGGATAACTTCCACTAAAGGTTCTTATAATAGCTGCTGTTTTCAAAATGATGGCGTTCGAATTTTAAGAATGAAAAAAAAAACAAGTTTCAACATTTATCTGGCTCATGGCAACCGCGTGGTGTCAGCGATAAGACCGCCAGGTCACACTTACGCAGTGACCTCTATTGAGCTTTACATCAACATCTGTGAGCCCATTCGGGGTAGTACGAAACAAAAACAAAACGGCAACTAATAACTGCAACCACTATACATAGTGACGCTGAGTTAAAGACGCATCCCTATCGTTTCACACGAAGTGCGTCCGCGTGCCGTGTGTCAGTTTGTTAAGCTGCGCTGCGGAGAGCAGGCTGGAGTGTGCTGCGTGGTCCAGCAGCAGAAGCCGTTCGCCGCGCTCGTCGCTACGCACGGCGCGGGCGCAGCGGCCGCCGCCTGTCTCGAGGGCAAAGCTGCTCACAGCGCAGATGGCATAGATGAAAGTTAACACGAAGAGACCGCAGCCAAAGTCTGAAATTAGTGACGATTTATTATAGCGCTAGTCCGACGGCTTTGCGGATGTAGGTTGTATTCGGGTTATACTTCTAGTGTGACTATTATTGACTCTGAAAAGTATAGTCGCCAGACAAACGAACGTAGGACTTCTAGCTTAGACCCTAGCGCCAACTATCGTCGAGTAGTTGAACTTCTATGAACGTCATCAACTGTCGAGGCGTTCGACAACGTCAACGTTCATTAAAGTTTCGAAGATCATTTGCATAAATACAACTTCCAACTTTCTGCGGCCTTTCCGTCTGGAGAGAGATCTCTTTATTGGAGACTATTGCACATCTACTAATATTATAAAGCTGAAGAGTTTGTTTGTTTGAACGCGCTAATCTCAGGAACTACTGGTTGGAATTGAAAAATTATTTTTGTGTTGGATAGACCACTTATTGAGGAAGGCTTTAGGTTATATGACATCACGCTGCGACTAATAGGAGCAAAAAAGCAATGTAACATGTGGAAAAAACGGGAGAAAATAGTCACTATTCTAATAGACGGAGTCGCGGGCACAGCTAGCAGGTAATACTTACGGTAAAAGTGATGTCCGCCAAACAGATGAACAACACACGGGTACCCGTCGCCAATGACGATCGCCACCACCAGCAGCACGACGCCGACGCAGGCCGCCATTACCCACGGCAGCACGTACTCGCGCTTGTACTTCACGGCGCCGTACAGCAGCGAGATGCAGCACATCAGGTAGATCGAGGTGAGTATCGTGCTCGTGTACAGGAATATTACTGTCACTGGAATGTGAAGAGATTGATATGAGGATAATATTAGGGGTGTAACCTATACTCTTCGGCATCAAATTTGGCACGATTTTAGAGAGTAAATTCGCACATCGCTTTTTCTAGGTAAAAGCGATTCGCGGACTTAATCTCTCTCTCTCTCTAAAATCGGGCCAATTTGATGCCGAATAGTGTATCTAAGACTTTAAGACACCAGAAACTGTTTAATTTTTTGTAAATGTCTCTGTTTTAAATAAACATTTTTTTTTAAGTGATTCTTTTAGATTTTAAGTGATGTAAGTATGCTAAGACACTAAAACAGAGTTTCCGTAGATATGTATCAGTACACGACCTATCTGTAGGTAGACGCAAAGTAAGTGATAGGTAATTAATTGTTCAAGAGGAGTTGGAATTGGAACAACACCTCTCAATTTCTTCCGAAGAAGTCGTAAGAGGCGACCAAGGAAATAGGTATAGAAATGCTTTAGACGACAGGTTAGCAACTTGTCACTATTATACCTTTTTTTATCGAAACGTGAAATGGTCATATGTATAATGAGAGTGAGGCATGCCTACTTAGATTAGACCAACAAGCCAGCCTTTACATAACTACCTGAAGCCAGATGCCGCGCTTTGGCGAACCTCCGTTGGTTGTTAGTGCTCATAACGTCTCCCTCGTGGAAGGTCATCTGCTCCCCATCGGTCACCTCGTAGAGCCCGCGGCGCTCCGCGTCATCCTCCATATCCACGTGAAGCATCGACAGCATCTCGCCGACGTGCGAAATACCAACTAACAAAATTATCAATACGAACGACGAAAGCGCCTGAAATAAACAAATAGCAATCGGAATCTTGCAGCAGCTGTTCGATTTACCCAAGAAACTGGACTTACGATTTGATGGACGGCGATAAGGATAGCGCCTTGGCGCAAATTAAAAATATACAAAAAATTCTTTAGGCGAATCATCATTTTGTGCGACAGTTTACATTGCTTGGTTCTTTCAAACATTTGTGATATTGTTCTAAAACATATCCACTACGAAATCTTAGCTTTGTTTGGCTACTCCACTACTGACAGCTTCGTATCGCACTACGGCGCATGACTTATTCTATTGATTGCTTTTTGCGGGTCCTTGCTTCACGAACTTGTGCTTAGTTGTTCGCCAGCTATGACGTTTGGCAGATGTTTTTTAGCTCTTCAGATACGCCGCAGATTCGTTGAAATCTTATTGAATCTATGCCAAGGCAGGCATGCTATGGGCTTGCGTGGATTATTTGTAATTGAATCGTGAGCTATATTGTTTGTTTGTTTACAAACATCTTAGTAACAATGGAAATAGTTAGATGAAGTGTTTATCTAACAGACTTCAATTGGAAAAAATGTAAATGTAAAATGTATGAAATAACTCGCAGAAGGTACTTTCTATATAGAGTGGCAGAGTGGGGTAACGTTAGGCAGTTCAGTTGAGTTATTTTATTGTCAAGTAAGTGTGGTTATTTGTAAAGTAAACAAAAAGTAATTATCATAAATTAAATGTATTTCACAACTTACAATAGTAGTGATAGTGACTGCATCAATCTAACCCAAACTTTTAGCTGGCATTAGTAGTATTATATTTGGATTACGTTTATCATCTAAATCAATCACAAGTGAAAATTGAACATCTCGTAATAAAAACCAAATAATATTTACAAATGTCGCGGTTACTCTCGTCAAAAATCATACTTGTTTTTAATAGCTTTGTGTCAATACCTACACAAAAATTTGAATATACATTTAAAAATCAAGTTTCGTTATTAGTTAATTCGGTACAGCGTCAAATTAAATAGTAGGTACATTACAATGTAGATAAAACGTTACACTAAGTCATACCGCCACTGGCCATGAATTATTAATGGCGCAGACCTTCTAGGGACGGATGGAACCAAACTTGTATTGATTGACACACTTCCAATCTCTAATCAGATTTGTGACGATCCAATAATGTTGACGTTGACGGTGAACACTTAATGAACCTATTTAATGTTAAATGCAAAATAAACTACATATCGTCACATGCTAGACCATACACAACCTTTGACAATGTACAACAAATGAAAGTACCTCATTATGTGACATTAAAGTGATTTAAAAACCTAAACAATAATACCTAACACGGTAAATAAGTTTCTGAAAATATATTACGTTAATTTAAGTTGAAATTTTGACTGAACTTTTGGTATACAGTGGGCTTTTCGAAATTGTTAAATATTTACAAATATAATTACATACGCGTGACCTTACATACTACAGCTTATTAATAGTGGACAATTAAGTGACTCGTTTAGTTAAAACGCTAGGTTATCCGACTCGGACTTTCTATGGAACATTGTACTTATTTTGGAAAAATAGTACTTTTACAAGTTTTACACTAATTCGAAAAGGTTACTAAGGTAAAGGAAGGTATGAATTCTTTAAAAATGTGCCGCTATGTATCCCAAAGTGTGCCTACGCGCATACTTGATTGAATACTGACAAGCATGAGTCACAACACTAACATACAGGTGATTGATGCAGGTTGATGGATGGTGGATCCATAGCTTTTCATAAAATATAATTACATTCAAGCTGATCTAGGTATAAGGAAACACCTTGATTGGAAAAACGATTTCAACAAACACTGTAAATGTGCCAGAAAATAAATGTTAATGGCACTCGTTTGAAACCTTACATGGTTGCTGTTGTCATCAGGCTATTGAATTAACTTAAAATGTTACAATTCAGTGGGACATATCAAGACGCCATGCTACAATATATTCACATATAGTTATAATTACGTAACTTCTATATTCACATTATGACCATTAAGTAACAATACCTTAACGTTAAAAAACTAGTCACAAATCCGTTGTCAGTAACAGCCTGTATTTTGTGTTAGGATCAATTTGAACTATACTATCGTGAGTAATACCGTCGAAATACAAACTGGAAGGATAATTACTGTGATGTATTGAATCGACTAACTTAATTACAAGGGTTTAATAGTAAATTGGCAGTTAGAAAAATTTCGTTTAAAAATATGATAAGACAGTGGATAGGTACTGTCTGAAACATTTTCACTTAGTCCGTGGACCTCTAAAAACAGTGGCCTACTCATTGACACTGATTTGTACACACCACAGCGCGCCAATAAAGAGTAGAAACTAAATGAAATTTCTTAGTATGTCTTTTATTACACCACCATGCATACAAGCAAGTGGTTCACAATGTCCTACACACGTATAGAGACATGTTGCCATCTCACAGGGCTGAAATAGAATACCTCGAGACGGAAAATTTAGCAAATTTAATATCTTTCAAATGTTCCGCGTTGGAAAAAAACCGTGAATGCATTGCTGCTGCGCTGCCGGATTAGCGGATAAGATCTTGTTCGAGATTCTATCAACCATTCTTGACATAAAGCTTTTGAAATATGGCAACAACCAGAGATTAATTCATATTTACTTATTGAATTTTAGGCTCTGTGATGCTAACGCTCGTAAACAGATTTGTATGCGGTGTTTTGGGGACCAGCCGGCTTAATACAGCAAGGCGATGCGCGTCAGACAGTCTATACCTGTCACTATCTAACTAGAGACGTCAGTAAATGACAGGTTTTAAATTACGCGCACGTGCCGTCTCTCGCGTATTGCTGTGCTAAACTTATAGGCCATTTGGAGACATTGCAGTTTGCAACGAATTCCCCGAGTTCTCGAACTTCTCAAGTTGGCTATAGGTTTAAAATTTTAGTTTCCATCAGTTCTACTCTTCACCGCTACTGCGACGAACCTGTGACTCAAGCTATGGAGCAAGAGTTCCGCCCCGTGCAGTTGAGTCTCGTATGGTGCGTGTGTTTGGAGGTCCTCGCTCGGAGTCGCGACGGGGCCGCCGATATAGCGTAGGACTTCAGGTGGGACTTAAGCGCGGTGGGCAGCGGGAGCCGCTCCAGCCCGTACACCGATGTTCGGGCGACGATGGCCCGGCAGCACAGCTCTTGGAGGCTTAGCACTGGGGATAGAGTGTGCTGTTAGCGCAGAGGAAAAGAACGAGTTCGTGGTGGATTAGTTGGTTGTTGATGCTGAAATTGATTGTAACTTGGGCTCTTTATGTGGTGAGGTGAATCAAGTGAAATTCAACTTTAGTATCTTTGTTTTTTTTTACTACTTCACCAACTTGTTTATGTTTTTTTTTGTACAATAGACACACTCACGAAAAAAAGCAAATCTCTTAAAATATCTCAACTAGAAAATATTGAAACAACAGTTACAAAACCTAAAACTAAAAAAAATAAATGTTACCATTGTCTTCAATTTAAAACCTTATAAAAGTGTACAAACTATGTAACACATCGTAAACAAAAACGTAATGTAACCAGGTATTCCAAGACATCATATTACTTATTATTATACGACAGCATAAGACGAAGTTTACAAGCCCAAGATAGGCACCTCTCGCGCTTAACTCAAGGGAAAATTCAATTCTTTTGTAAGGAAAAATGTGAAAAAAAAAAATTACCTTTATTACTCCTCCACAGCCGTTCCATGCCGTTCCGGTGCAGCGCCATCCGCGACAGCTCGCAGAAGCTCTCGCGGATGTTGAAGTCGCAGAGCGGGCTCACTTCGAAGAACGCCATGTGGTTCTTGGCGGCATACATCTCTGCGTCGCGCTCCTGCACTTGCCTCTTGAACGCGAGGTGCAGGCGGTTGCCGACAAGCACCTTTGGCACTCCCGGGGCGTGCTGCGAATGGCAATTGAAAAACACGATAATGACGATGGCCTTATTGTTTATTTATAGTCATCACGCAGTTGTGATAAGTTGCAATTACTTCAATTTTATGCAGGACTTTCAGACGCGATTGGCAATGTGGACGTTTTTGTTGATGCTGCCTTGAATTTAATTTTTCAAGCGCAAGCTTTTTACTGACGTCTGTTGTAACTTATGCGAATTGACGGAACTCAGTTTTGCTTCATCATGATTATGTATGAGTATGATTATTTGCAATTATAATTACGATTATGTATAGACGCATTGAAAAAAAAGTTTTGATGTTATCTACATATAAAAACACTAGCTGTGCCCGCGACTCCGTCCGCGTGGAATAGTGACTAATTTCCCCCGTTTTTTTCCACATTTTCCAATGTTTCTTCGGTCCTATTGGTCGCGGCGTGATGTTATATGTAAATCTTTCCTCGATAAATGGTCTATCAAACACAAAAATATTTTTTCCTGAGATTGGCGCGTTCAAACAAACTCTTCCGCTTTATAATATGTATAAATAGTATAGAAAATACTTGAAAAGTTTCACCGCCGACAAAAAGTTCCACTAGCCAAGATGTTTTACTAACTTTTAAGTCGGATAAAAGCAAGCGTTCCATAGCTAAGACCACAGTTACCTAAACTTATGTTTTTTTACATTATTATTGATACTTAGAAATAAACACAATTGAATACCAACACAAACAACATATCTTATCACAATTAATGTGTAAAATATTTACCCTTTCGACTTCCTCCAGCCACCTGTCGATGCTATCGAACGACCATTTGTTGGTGATGTCATAGACCAGTAATATCCCCTGGGCGCCGCGCGAGTACGAGCGGATGATGGTGCAGAACCGGCCCTGGCCCGACGTGTCCCATAGCTGGAGCTTCACTCGCTTGCCGTCGAGCAGAATGGTTGTCGTTTTGTAGGCTGAAACGAAAATTATAATGACAAATAGATGTACTTTACACAATTGAGCAAAGATAAGCATGACGCGGATTGTCACGAATGGTGGGGTATGAATAGAATGTATTTATTTACTATCCTTGAGGTATCCGCAGGACGGTCGCGCTGCTACTTAGGGCCGATTCAACCAAACGACATTGAATACATAAACGAGAATAATAGGCGCGTACATAATTCTAATTACTCCGTTAGTTAGATTATGGAAAAATATGAGACGTGTTTTTGGTTTATCAAATAATTAAACATCGACAAAGGTACCTACTATAGATAATTAAACTTCCAGAGTTGGGGCTTGTGAGGTCACGCCGTGGCAAAAATCGTGCCACGTAGTGACGTCACTGGAAACTTCAGAGCTCTGTATCCTCGTCATTTCTTGATCCTTACTAATATTATAAGTCAGAAAGTGAGTTTGTTTGTTTGTTTGTTTGTTTGTTTGTTCCGCTTTCACGCCGTAACTACTGAACCGATTGCTTTGAAATTTTGCAGACATAAAGATAGAAGTCCGGATTAAATAATAGGCTACTTTTTATCCCGGAAAAAATTGATGTTCCCGAGCGAAAACAAAAATATAGTTTGCTTGATAGATCGATATCAATCGATGATAGATCGATATAGATCGATGATCGATCGATAGATGATAGATCGATATAGATCGATGATCGATCGATAGATGATAGATCGATGGCGCTGTGTGTCGTTTGAAATGAGAAGTTTTCTTATAGTTGTGCTTTATACCGCAATATAACCGAGTTCCACGCGGGCGAAGCCGCGGGCGAAAGCTAGTTATTAAATAAATAAATAATTATGTAGAAAATATTTTTTGGTAATCTGTCCACACGGGTTTATTCGATACGTAATTTACCGTTGGACTCATACTACTGATATTACTTCCACAAGTAACCACTAGTGGCGCTGTAAGATTCTCTATACTATACAAACAGATTACGCCGTCACTACCTAAACTCATGGTAATGATAAATTGCACTACGATTACCTAGTGCAGGTAATGACTGCAACAATGATTAGGTCCTTAGTGGCTATAAAGCCGCCTATTGTCTCCGTGCCTTTTAATTTCTGTGACCCATATTTTTGTTTTGAATGAAGTATTGCAAGGACACCTAGCGCCACCTACCGTCAAGTAGTACAACTTCTACTACAAACGACATCTCCATTATCAGTTGACAAAAATGGTAATCCTACATGGTGGTATCGAAGTTTCGAAAATCGGTTGCATAAGCACAACTTACAACTTTCTTTGTGGAGTTCGGTCTTATTGGAGAGAGATCTCAACTGCAATCTTTTCCCATAGTATTGTAATGTAAGGAATATTGTAGGCTCCGTTTGGCGTGCGGCGTTTGCAACCATCAAATGTGAAGCCCGGTAGTCTAACGAAGCAGAATCACCGATAAAGTTCGTCACAAACGATAATCTTTCAAGGTCCGTAATTTGTGACACTTGGATTTTTTTGCGACTCTCATGGATGTCTAGCAAGATATGTAAATAGGAGGTGAGAGCGGCCTAGCATTCACAAAATCGGCGTGACGTACTTAACAGATCATTACTTATTTTTTGACATTTGGAGGCTAAGTGTACTTAAAAACTTAAAGTCACATTTTTGTCATTTCTAGGGTTCGAAACTCTAAAGTAGAAAGGAACCCCTGTCCTTATTCTAAGCTTAAGCTATTTGGCAAAAGGTCATAAGTGAATTCAGCACCACTAAAATTAAATACCCTAAATTGTAATAGCACGAGGTTAGAACGCGATGCCACAAAATCGTTCATGTACGAACTTTTCAACATAGACATCCGCATAAACTCCGCATTGACTTTTTACGGATTTCGGATAACGGATGTAGACTATATCCGTTCCAAACCTTGTACGTAATCTTCGGCCCAGGTAAATTGAAACAGGCGTAAACGGTAATGTAATCTAGGGTTTAAATTGTTTTTACCACACCTATACCCATATTGCTAGTTACAGCCAGAGTGACAAAGATGTTGCATCATTGTTGTAATAACAGGCAGGTAGGTATCATCTGTATCATTGAGGTATGTATGAAGTCAACCATTAGTAAATGCGTCATCATCACACTGCAGTTTCACAGTTTTAGATATGATGTTTAATTAGTTAATACTTCATATGTCTCATTATTTAAATTTTTTTGTTTGGTTATGTTTTCAGTTTTTAACCTGTATAAATAAAAATAATTTGCTGTTTGTTAGTTTCTCTAAGGGCCGATTGTTCAATCACCAGATAAATTAATCTGCCAGTTAAAATTATTGCTATCCTTTTTGCGCATCTTATAAAAGAAAAGTGACAGCCAACATTTATCGGACAGATATGTTTTATCTGGTGATTGAAAAATTAGCTCTAAAACACGAGAATGGGTTTCATTTTTTTTATTTGGATACAGGACCCTAAAAGACTAACACTGAAATTTACTACCAATATCATTGAGGCCATTTTGTCTCACTTCTACGTAAATGCCATCTAACAATGCTTTTGTTACACATAAATTTTACCCAAATGATAAGTCATCATTTTGAAAAATTCGGATAAGTCTTGTTATAAATCGAGTTTAGTTCGACATGTTCTGGGCTAATTTGTAGCCCTTCATCTAGGAGCCTCGGCGGCTGCTGTGAAATGCGCGCTGCGCTCTACCACTTTGTTCGCGCGACTCTTCGTGCTCGACGAAACTAATATGGCGCGCGCGGGTTATCCGCATTTTTCAAGATAAATGAGTCTCACAATAGTTTAAATGTTCAATGATAAGTCATCATTTATCAGCTAAAACTAAAATTGTTCCTTACCACTTCCGCTACAAAACGGTGAATCAGCAGAGCCATCTTCCAGGTCCTGCAATATCTCCTGTTTGCCAACGTCGGAGTCACCAACCAGAAGGACTTTCAGGAGGTAGTCATAAGACTTGGGGACTGCAGGAGGTCGACCTGTGTGCAAGTTTTAAATGAATGAAATTGTCATTTTTAAAGATCAATTTGTATGTATTAATATTATAAATGTGAAAGTTTGTGAGTTTGGATGTTTGTTACTCTTTCATACAAAAACCACTGAATGGATTTTTATGAAATTTTACAATAATGTAACTTATGCATCAGAATAACACACAGAGGAACAATTTCAAATTCTCCAAAATAACCGTAAGCAACCGAAATCTACGCACTCGAAGTCATGGACAGCCACTAGTTTATTATAAACCTGTAGTATGTCTGTTAGATACATTCTGAGATTTCATAAAACATTTTTTAAACTCTCATGAGACAGTTTTACCTAAATTAAGAGATTTTAATTAAATTATGATCAACTACTTCCTGTATTGTGAAAATTATGACAGCAACACAATGCATTAGTTAATTACTGCATTGAATGACTATTCATTTCATATCTATTATTAGTATAAATTAATTATTTAATGTCACACATCAACATAGAAAACAATTGTATTGAGGCTGAATGAGAAAGCAAAATACATTATGTAAAATAGGAAAATAAAATATCAGAGAAAATATAATGGATTTTTTAACCGACTTCTTTGTTTTTTTTTATTATTATTTTTTATGTGTGTTCGCCCATTACTCGAAGACGCCTGGACCGATTTGGAAAATTCTTTTTTTGTCTGAAAGGATATAGTTTCCAGGTGGTCCCATTGTCAGCATATCTTGATCTGATGATGGAATATGAGGGAAATCGAGGGCAGCCCTCAAATTTTATTGGCACAGGTAATGTTTTTAGTACATTTTTCAAAGCTACACCAGTATTTACGTCTGGCAGTAAAAAAAATATGACTGAGCTGGTGATGGAAGGTCAACTCCTTAATGCTTAGGAGTTAAAGGATAATTCTTTCAATACTGTATGCACCTGCACACTGGAAATTATAATTTCAGTAATTGGTCAGGCCTGCTGGTGATGGAAGGTCACCCTCATTAGACAAATGCTTTCAGTATGTCACTGAAGTCGGTTTTTTTTGTTTAAAACTATTTTTGCACTGCATTTGTACTGCATGGTTGCAGGCTAATGAATGATAAATTGAAAGTAATCAAAATTAGTTAGACACCTTTTTCAGTAATAAGTAGCATGTTAGTGAGTGTTGAAACTAATATGTTAACACTATAACGGTATGTGTCTTTGAGTAAGCCTTTTCAACCACTCTATTTTCATCTTACCAAATTTGGTATATTAGTATTTATACAGCTATGATAGCTAAACACATCTTTCATGAAGTATAGATATTGTTTCAGTTAACAAAAAAAATTGCAGATTTTCCATAAATGTAAAGAGAGGCAATTGAAAGGCTATATGGCCTTCTCCATTCACAGAAGAATTCTTTGTTCAACAATTACTCGAAATACATATGTGCAATTCATTATCTTACATCAAATAGAAATGAATACCTTTTGTGCACTGCAATTGCTCATCTGATGTGTAAATTCTAATTTAAATGATAAAAGCAGTGTTTCATTACACACTAGAAGGCAATAACAATAAATGTTAAGAAATTATTTTGTAATATTTATTGTGATTGTGATTCCAAGTACCCTCAAAGTGAAATGTTTACCAATAAACTGTGTTTAAAGTTATTTTGCAACAAATTCAGATTTAACCCTTCGTATGCGGGAACGGAAAAATATACTGCATTCGAGCCTCTTCTGTTTCAATATCTACAAATGATGGAGATTAAAATAAAAATAAAAAAAAGATATCCTTAAAATGGAGCAGATCTGCTCCGTAGCATACGAGAGGTTAAATGACAAACCAAACTGCTACTTATCTAACAACAAATTAATTTACAACAACACTTGTTCAGACATTTTTCAATTCTAAATAGTACACAAGGAGAGTAGTGTCAATTATATGAAATTTACTTTACCACGATTTGTTTATAATATTCAAATTCGTTCGTTACGACAAAATTACGTTATATGCATAAGCTCTTAATTTAATTACACAGCCAGTAGTCAATTAAGCTTATCATAAAATCATCTTAATCACCTGTCCTTTGGTGGTGCGATCTTGGTAACGTTGTGCTTCCGTTCTGTGCGACTTGACCAGTCGCCTGCTGCGGAGCTGCTACCATTCCTGTCGTGGTGAACATACTTCCGACCTCGTTCGCCTGATCTCCAGGTGGTCTTTATCGCACTCACGTGTATACATAATACTGCCGAATCTTAGTCCTCCGCGTAATCCATCAAGCCCTCCACGAAATCACAAATAAATGAGCACACTGTGCTCTTGATAAACACAAGAATTCACTTTTTGTTTCACATGCCAACCAAAATACGTACGTTCATGTACACAAGGTCGTGCGTTATTGATATTAAGGTTTTCACATAACTATGTACAGTTGTTTAAAGTGGGTTTAATAACTGTAGCTAGACGGCCACATTATTGCCTTTCCAATTATGTTTAATTGAGATTAGCGACACAAAAACAACCCAATTTACAAGAAAAATATGATGAATGAATGAATAATGAATTGAATGAACGAACACATAGAATAAGTAAGAACGAATTGAGATTTTACACTATCTGTGAAACGAATGAATTGAAGAATTGTTTGCACAGATAAGCCAATCATATTATTTTAGATTTTTTTTAGAAAGAGAGCGAGAGCAACTTCGCGCATCGCTTTTACATGGAAAATAGGTTGCGAGAACTTTTTCCTTTTTCTTTCTCTCTCTCTTTCTACGATTGTGCTAATTTGTTCACCGAATAGGTAGTACCGTGACATAGTCACAGATCCGTTTCGTTAACAGTCTTGTAGTCTGTAGTAAATAATTATGCCTTTTGACAATATCAGTCACTATTTAGATTTTATTTCGGCTCAATTTTGATATTTTGGCTGACAGCAACAGAATGTTTTTCCATAGACACTTGTAGTGTAGGACATTAGTACCTACGAAATTCTACAACATGGTCGCCCATTACAGTTAGCACGTCAAGCTTTATACAATTTACTGTTTCTCATTATCTACTCACGACCACTGTCACGGCTCATATTCGCCAAACTGTACAGTTTCAAGACCATATCTACTGACTGCAGGATGAGAAAAGATGTTGTAGCGACCCTGGCGCCACCTATCGTCCAGTAGTAGAACTTCTGCCATAACCGTCATCAACTGTCAAAGTGTCCCACATCGCACTAACGCGGTTTCGAAGATCGGTTGCATAAATACAACTTCCAACTTTCTCTCTCTGTGGTCTTCGGTCCCCAGACATAACGTGTGCCTGGAGAGTTTCTCTTGGAGAGAGATCTTTCTATTGGAGTCTTCCCCACGAATCTCATTTGTCATCATTAAATTATAGCACTTTTGACCTCCGCAAGATGCAAAATAACTTGAACAAATTTGTTTGTCTATGGCATTATAGTTCTCGGCTGGATTAATCAATTCTATGTTTTTAGGAAATGTTATGTTATGACCATGTTATGACTGACCAAGTCAATGGTTGAAATGATTCATGTGATACATCAAAATTGGATTAGGCAAAGGTTCTTCTTGTAAATTTTGGCATAACTTAAATAAAGTTGAAGTGCAAAAAGCAAACAAATAAATTACAAGCAATTTTGATATAATATTTTATTTGTGAAACAACATTCGTTTTCAAAAACAACATAGAGATTCCATCTCATTCAGCTTACAAATTTACGTATAGGCACTTTAATCTTACAACTAGGTACAAGATATGAATAGTCACTTGTTAAGGAACTTCATTGGAATGATCTTCAAAGGTTTAAATAATAAATTAGTATGTTTCAAAACCAGGCAGCGGGAACGATCGGCTGTAGTTTTCAATATCTTCTTTCAGTTCATTGACTTTGGACTTCACTTCTGAATTTTCTTCCAAAACTTTGTTAAAGTCGGCTAACTTGGGTCCAGAGATCTTGGTGACGTCTTGTGCCAGTTTGAGAGCTCTGTCGATATAATCCACCACTTTATCCATGTCTTCTTCTTTGAATCCACGGGTTGTTAAAGCAGGCGTACCTGAAAAAAAAAGTATTATTCATTTATTGAATATTTATTCATTTAGTATTTTAGTAAGTACTTATTGATTGGTGCTTTTGACGGTTGGTGGTAAACACTAACAATGACGCATATACTTCATAGACCTCTCATTGATATACCTACAGTTCAGACTTTTAGATACTTAAAAAAAGGTAAACAAACCAAGTGAATGTAATGCGACTAAAACAGAAAGTGTCGTATTTAATGTAGCAACACATACCTTACGTGATTTTGAACTTTATCGGGTTGGCTTTGTTTGTTTACCTTTTTTTAAGCACCTAAAAGTCTCGACCATAGCGCATACATAAACGTCACGCCTGTACCCTCGAATGGGGCTGGTAGAGCGCTCGAAACGTTACATAGACAAAACTATATTTCTCGTACTGTAGTGCTGTAGCGTGCTGCCACTATCAGCAAAGTTTTAGGTTTAACAATAGATAAAAGAGGCATAATAGTGGTAGATTTGTAGTCTGTCGCCTATTATGAAATTATATGGTTTTTTAGATAATTGAATTGTTACGTGTAAAGATTTAGATTTTAATAGTCTATGTACATATAAATAAAAAACATGATTATCATAATCAACCAAATTCAAACGTTTACTAGACTATTTTACAGGATAATTTACCAACAAACATCTTTCGACAGAGATTCCACACTATTTTAAAATTGCAAAACCTTATAATATAGCCAAACCACTTGTATCCAGGGGTGCACACTATTATTATTTTTATTTCGAGCACACCAACCAATAAAACATGGTATCATTACTTGAGAATTTTCCATTTGCATTTGTCAATTTAGTATCCTAAGCAGTCATCATAAAAAAAATGTAGCAGTGTAATTTTTCCACTTACCGAGCCGAATCCCGCTAGGGTTGAGCGCACTCTTGTCTCCCGGCACCGTGTTCTTATTGCAGGCAACACTGCACAGCTCTAGGATTCGTTCAGCGCGCGCGCCGCTCAGCCCCGCGCCGCGCATGTCCACTAGCGCGAGATGAACGTCAGTACCGCCCGTTGCTATGTCGTAGCCACGAGACACTAGACCCGAGCAGAGGCGCTGGGCGTTCTTTATCACCTGAAAGTTAGGGGTTGTCAGTAGGGATGCATCGATACGCCTTTTGGCCGTTTGATATCAATATACATATCGATGGGCCCTACGTACAAGGGCCAAAGTGTAAAATCCAAACTTTACAGGGCGAGCTGTTAAAGACAAAACCTGCTGTAACTCAGAAGTGGCAAACCCGAGACTTCTGAAACTTGGCACACTTACTAATAACACTCTGCCCTTCAAACACAATGAAAAAAAATCTTATAAAATAATTATATACCTAAAGTTTTTGTACATACGCCCATGTACGTGAATATTAGGCAGATAAAATTTTGTAAAAAAACAGGTAAAAAGATCTATGTGTTACTTTGGCTCCTATACGCGGTCTTCTTTAAAATCGTTAGTAAAAAGTATAGAGTTATAATACTCGTGTATGGACCAATGGGTTAAGCTTTTATATGTATAACTTAAGAGAATTGACAATTTTTCGAGGAAATGGAATGATAATTCATGATTTTGTGCTAGTTTGGTCTTTATACGTTGAGAAGTTTGCTGTATCATAAGGGCTTAAGTGAATAAAAAGTTCTATTTTATAGTTTTCTTTCATAAAAATCATCGTTAAAATAATTCATTTTATGGTTAAAGTAAACAGTAGGACTACTAGAACTACTAGAAATATGTGTAGAGACTTTTACTTACCAAAACACAAATTGACTTTCGAGATCAATAGATTTTTTTTCTGATTTCAAAATCTTGAAAATTAAAATGTGAATTAAAATGTAATTACTTGTAATTATAGGTATATATGCTTAAAATAGAATAATCAATAAAATTTTACTAGTTCTGTTTTTATCAATAGTCACTTTCAGGGGCAGTAGGAATAGTATATATTATATTGCAATACTAAATCTGTTCCCTTATGTTTACGTCTATCTTATTAAAATACTTAAGTTTCTTTGAATTTTAACACGGCTCACCAAAACTCTTTTCTTGTCCCTGTTTTTCATCTCTGCTGCACTAAGGTTTACCGGAATTTTGAGCCCTTTACTTTTAGAACCTATCCATTCTTGACTGTATTGCTCGCGCAATCTCTCTTTGTCCCTTTTTTCAAATACTTTTTCTTTCTGGAATTTACCGGCGTGTAGGGTTCATCCTATGTTTGCAAAGATTGAGGTAAAATTAAGATAGGTAAGCCACGGAAGGTATAGCTTCTTTGCCAAAATAATACTGCCATCAGGTGAAAGAATAGGAGTATATTTGATGTTGTTGTCAGTGTTAATAGAAATTGACACAGTAAAATTTTGACTCTATCCAACAATATCCTACTCTGTTGGCATCGGTGGTAATATTAGTTACTGTATTATTAACAGTACAGACTACCATTAAAGTATTGTAAAACTTCATCAAACTCGTTCAACAATATCGAAAGTGGAAATTTCAAATGTCCATCACCGTTGATGTCATACAGTCTAATTTATGAGGTTACTATAGAGATGAATATTCAGAGAGAGCGTCTGACATTGTTAGTGTTGTTTGTCGGTGTGATTGGGTGACGGTTAATAATTTTAATAAAACGCGACTAGTTCGAGGGATCGGTACCTACTGTTAAAAATCATGAGCGGGTAATTCGAAGAACCCGAGCTGCAAAACTAATGTGATGCCCTACTTCAGTCTACTCATGATCACGGTCGCTGCAACGCGGCCGAAATAATTAAATTAAAATTATAATCTTAGGTGATTTAGTCCTGCATAGTAATAATTATGTGGTGACATTCGGTTTGTTTGATTAGGTTCTCTCGAGAAGAAAATTATTATTTTCATTTTCGAGGTGTGTGAGATTTTTATATCGCTTTGGCAAGTTTTATTTTGCAAGATTTCTAAGTTTACTCAGCGTATAAATCTTCCCTGAACGACAACTAACATTTCAAAACCAATATCAGCTAAATCGGCCTAGCCGTTCTCGAGTACTAAAGTGAGAGTACGAGCGAGATTGAAGAACTGGATATTTTATTTAATATGCGTAATTCGGAATTTTCTAATATTTCACTAGCCTCAAAAAGTAGCAGAGAAGCAAAAACAACATAATTTGCCCATTGAACATACTAAAAAATACCATAATATTAAAATAATAACTTCGGCCTAAGTGGTGTTTACCATAATATTACACGTATAGGGGCCTATCTACCAGATTGGCCTCTAATAGTAAACATCACAATATTTTACAGAATACATAAAAAATAGATGTTCTGACTACATTTGACTTAAAACATAGGTTTAAAATATACCAAAATGAACCGCTGGGAATTTACCGCGTAAAAGTATCAAACGTACGTTAGGCCCTTATACGTTAAAATTACGCCCAGTTAGGCCCTTATGGTACGGCAAAAACTTGTAGAATAATGAAAAAAATGGGTTTTTTTTAAATCCAGGATTAAACTACATACTTTATAGATGCCTAAAATGCAAAAAAAGCAAAATTGAAAAAAATCACTTTGGCCCTTATACATAGGGCCCATCGATATACTCACGCCGTCACACCTATGCTCTCAAAAGGGGTAGGCCGAGCACACGAAACGTGACAAAGACAGAACCATGATTATAACTATTTCACGCTTCGCAGCCACTTCTAGCTTAATGTAAAGTTTGAAAACAGATAAAAGAGGTAGTATAATAGTGCAGGCTGCTAGTCTGTCGCCGAAAGCATAACACCTAAACTTATTTCTTTAGTCGCCTCTTACGACATCTGCAGAAGAAATAAAGAGGTGTTATTCTATCCCGACACCACACAGGAATTACTAATATGGTAAAGTGTCGAAAAGGAGGTTTAAGTGGCACTGTCAAAAAGGAGGTTTAATTTCAAGCTGACTGCCAATTTTCGAATCGTTATCGAATCCATGATAGTTTCAACTACACTAGATACTCTGATCAGTTGTACGCCGACCGATAGGCGCCAATGGTCAGGGTGACACAGAGTATGTAAAGAAATTGTTATCGTTTGTTTAATGATTTTGTCCCTCTCATGTTTGCTGGCGTTGGTGTTGGACAACTAGCTGACACCCACAACTTCGCCCATGTTTTTTTATCATAAAACCTAGTCCTGACAATGACGAAGGCAACTAATAAAAAATTTAATAGAGTAAGTACTCAAGATAGTTTACCTGCTGCTGGTATTGTACGAACTCTGGCGACTGCGCTTGCTTCATAGCAGTAGCAATGGCGGCGATGGCGTGATTGTGCGGGCCGCCCTGCAGCCCCGGGAACACCGCCTGGTTGATGCGCGCTTCGAAGTCATACAGGACCTGCCGATAAACCATTCATAAAATCAGAAAATCACAAAGACCAACAAGCATTGTTAGAGCGACCCCTAGCGCCGTCTATCGTCGAGAAGTGGAACAAACTACAAACCAAGTATCGAAAGAGCAACCCCTAGCGCTCCCTTACGTCGAGTAGTAGAACTTCTACAAACGTCATCAACTGTGAGAGCGTTCTACATCGTGCTTACGAAGTTTCTTCAGCCGGATCCATATAGGTACAAGTTTATATTCTTTCTGTGGAATCCTGTCTGGAGAAAAATCTCTATTGGAGTCTTTACCACAAAGTCACTGGATGGTAAACGGTCATCACCGCCCATAGATACCATTCACACGCATAAATAAAAAATAAAAAAGTTGCGAACGGGAATCCACTTTGCTAGGGCAACCATAGGTCTAACCATAAAACTACCAGCCCGGCCAGCACAACAACGCAAGGGAGACGAGTCACTTGAAACGTCACCTCAGAAGTATGGCAACAATTTTGAACGATAAAATTTAGTTACATTTGCTTCTGTTTTTTTTTAGTAATGTCCATACCTTGTCTCCATTGGGCTTGACGGAGCGGACGCCCTTGCGGTAGAAGATAACTCCGGCACGCGGGCCGCGCAGCGTCTTGTGGGTTGTTGTGGTTACAATGTCACAGTACTCGAACGGACTGGGGATGACGCCTGAAAAAAAAACCAAAGAACTTTAATTTTTACTGATGTTTTTCTGTTAAATTAGTATCCTAGGACTCAACTTCTAAACTCTAAACACTAAATAAAACACATGCATCACTGGGATTTGATCCCCTATAACATTAACATTGTTCGGATAACTCATGTCAAAAAAATCGAGTTTAGCTCGACATGTTTCGGGCTAATTCGTAGCCCTTCATCTAGGAGCCGCGGCAGCTGCTGCTGCCAAACGCGAACTGCGCGCCTTCGCTCTCTTCGCGCGACTGCTAAACTTGACAAAAATGACATGTCGAGCTAAACTCGATTTTATTGACGTGAGTTATCCGAACAATTTTCAACATGAGTGAGTCTCACGGTAGTTTAATTTTGGGATATTTCCTAAACAAGTCTTTAAATATCCTAAACTATCACTGGAAAAGTAATAATAAGACAAGATTAAGTTAAGCTTCATTTCAACATTTTAAACTTTCATCTATGGATTTATTTATCAGTCGGATATTAATTAAAATTACTGTCAATAAAATGAGGACCTTCTAAAGTATTAAGGAATTTTTTGAAGATTTTTTTTCCAGGTAACAAAGCAAAGTAATGTGATAAAATGTAGCAATACCTACATAATCGTATATTGAATAATAAGTCGCCCAAAGTGTTTAAAAGGTTATCAGAAACCATGATTGATGTTATCGTTATAATAGGTTAACCTGTTGGTATCGAAAAATAAGCAGACCAAAAGGCTTAATAGCTCTGGTTTTAGCCAGTAACAAAGTTTTTCAATGTAAAAAAAATTGTACTGCACCTACAATCCAGAAAAATCCAGTTTGGTGAAGCTTACTCAAAACTCACACAAATAAAATAATTGTTGAGGTTATCAAGTTGCTGCTTAAAATCGGAAATTGGTTTTAACCAGTATTATAAGCGTCACAAGAAATGGGACGTTGTGTCTTGTGTAGCTCTACGCTAAGCCCTCATAGCACTATTTGGCAAAGTGTGATGATTGATATTTTCAGAGTTAAGATTTGATTTAAGTAAATCTCTCAATAAATGGTCATCTACTCTACAGGGTGGAAAGTTTCAATGGGCCCTGGAGGGGAACTACTCTAAATCTTTTAGTTAGCTCATTTTACTGAAAGGAAACATTCCTTCATTTTTAGAAAGAAACAAAACTGCATTAAAAGAATTTTAAAATTTAGCTTGTCTCAACCGGGAATCGAACCTACTAAAAATTAAAAAAAAAAAGTTTTATTATACAAATCCGTAGGGCTATTGTTTAGGATAAAATTTGTCTAAGAAACATTTGGTCTTGCACTTAGATAAGTACGAGATATCCATGAAATTGAATATTTATCACATGTTTTTTTAACAATGCCTAGTACTGCAGCGCTATTGTAATGTGAATTAAACACGATTTAGATTTTTGGTCCATTAGACAATAGTGCTGCAGTACTAGCCATTGTTAGAAAAACATGTAATAAATATTCAATTTCATGGATATCTCGTACTTATCTAAGTGCAAGACCAAATGTTTCTTAGACAAATTTTATCCTAAACAATAGCCCTACGGATTTGTATAATAAAACTTTTTTTTTTTAATTTTTAGTAGGTTCGATTCCCGGTTGAGACAAGCTAAATTTTAAAATTCTTTTAATGCAGTTTTGTTTCTTTCTAAAAATGAAGGAATGTTTCCTTTCAGTAAAATGAGCTAACCAAAAGATTTAGAGTAGTTCCCCTCCAGGTCCCATTGAAACTTTCCACCCTGTATACTTAATCTGTATCAAACGGTACATACGTGCAAATATTTATCATTATAGAAATGTAGACATAGATATTATATAAAATCATTCTCATTACCTGCAGCCACTAGTCCCGAAATGTGAGCCATATCAGCCATTAAATAAGCGCCATTTTCGTCTGCGATCTGGCGGAAGCGCTTGTAGTCGAGACAGCGCGAGTAGCAGCTCATACCGGCGATGATGACACGCGGCTTGAAGAGGCGAGCGGATTCGGCCAGCTTGTCGTAGTCTATCAGCCCGGTTTTTACGTCCACCTGGAGAGAAAATGTTGATAGAATTAATGACTTTTGTACGCGCTAATCCTGCTTCCCATTCCCAATCGTGTACAGTGCCGAAGTTAACGTTCTCAGGGTGGTAGTTCTATCAACATTTATTTCATCAGTTATGATTATGTTATGAGTCAAGTTAAAATACAACTAGTCAGCAAAAAAATTGGCCTCATTTTTTAAGCGGTGAAGGTAAGGGTCTCCCCACATTAGTTGACGCCAACAAGGCGTCAATCGGCCGAGGGTAGCCGAGCCGATTGACGCTTTGTTCGCTCTTATTGCGTTGACATAAAGCTTTTTCCGTCCGCGTTTTGCCGAAATCGCGTCGACTAATATGGTGAGACCCTTTATAAGGTCGCGCATCGTTTTTCCAGGTAAAAGCGATGCGCGTATTTACCCCCACCACTTAAAAATCTGGCCAAGTTTGATGTCAAGGACTATAATGTACCCTCTACCCTGCATCTGCTAAAAAGGTTGCAAACTGACACTTTATGCAATTAGAAAGAGTGGGGCGAGTCAAGACTCCTAAGGCCCATGGTCCTATGTATAGGACTAATATCAAAATAAGTTTGAATTTTACATGAATGACACTAAGCATCAAATTCAAACGATCAAAATTTGGTGCTGGGCCTTAGGAGGGTACGTGCATTAAGTCCAATGATTTTATGGAACATGTCTTAATATGCGGTTTTGGCACATACCAATATTTATCTATTAATGGTTTAACTAACTGTATCTAAACAGATTAATGCATTGTATGGATATCATTCGGCAAATTACTCTTTCAAGTAAATTAACAAATTATTACTTTTACATTTATTTTTCGTATGACCCATAGTTCTTAGAAAAACATCATTACCAAAATGAAAACATATTTACCTAATTGCCTTGGACTGTTTATCACAAAATAAATAAGGTCAGAGAAGCAAACAGTTCATTTGTTATTACACTTACTACTGAGACAATTACATCAGATTGCTGTAACTACGTTGTACATGCATGGGTGTGTAAGTTATGTTGATAAAGATACTGAAATAACTTATGTTGTTAACTGGTTGAGAAGGGTCAAGAGTTCAGTTCTTAACAATTATATTCCCCACAGTATTTTCTATACACACTCATTCAGGAATAATTTAGTTAATAATAGGAACAGTGAATTGCTTTTATAGGTACCTAAAAACTTACAAAATTTATCAGGTATCTTTTTCTGATTTTTGTTTTAAGATATGTAGGTATAGAATAATACGAAAAGATAACATTTTCTCTTACTGGTCACACAAGATGATTGTTTTTTTAATACCTTTTGCTGTGTAGTGCGTAATCTTGAATTACAAAAATGGCTAGTGAACATCCTTACCTTGTACGGCATACTTTCAAAGAAAATGGATGTGGCAGAAATTTTCTTGGTAGCTGTGAAGAAGCCGTGGGTGAGATGGCCTCCGTCTGGCAGGTCCAGGCCCATAATCCTTCCATGGGGCTCCACCACACCGGTGTACACGGCAAAGTTAGCCGGGGATCCTGTATGGATTTTACAGATTATATTAACATTCCTAACATACATGTATTTTAAACATAAAATTACCATGAGACTCACTTGTAGGGAAATAAAACGGATACCCTCACTCATTTGGGTGATCTCTTGTTTGACTCTTGTCACAAATTGGCTCAAAATATGTCAACCTAATCTTTGTTTTATTTCCTTACATATAACTAGCAAGAGTCCCTGTTTTGTGATGACCAGGGATCGGAAAAATTTGCGACACTGTTTGCAATAATGTGGACATGACTCCAAAATTAATGGAAATGTTATTCGCTTAATTATGTTTTTACATACATACATATAAACACGCCTATGTTCCTAAATGGGGTAGGTAGAGCACACGAAACGTGAAATAGACATACTTAACCATTATTATGACTGTTTCATGCTTCGCAGCCACTTCTGGCATCTTTTTTTTTTTAATTTTCGACCTTTTTTCATTTGATTCCTAGTCAATATATTTTGTATGCTGCCAATTTTGGGAATATAGGCATGATTTTGAATGAAATATTGGTTAGTGAGGGACACTCACCTGAGTAAGGTTGGACATTGACTCCCCACTCCTCAGCTTTCAGTCTGTATGCTTCTAGAGAGCGCTTCTGTGCTAGAATCTCAATTTCATCAATAAATTCATTGCCTCCATAATATCTGTAACAATTTTATAGAAATCTAAGATATGCTGCGGTGCCACACACAGCCTTGTAGAAACCAGCTGTAATTGGATATCTTTATACCAATAAGAGTCTTATTGCTTTGGAAATGAAATTCAAATTTCCATGGGTTTAAGGTGTTTATTGGCCTATATTGGAATAATGATATCCAATTGACAGAGGTCAAATTTAGACATGCTGTTATGAAATCAGACACAGTTCACAATACTTTAGCTCAATAGGAATTTTGTTTCTGATGACACTTGAGTGACACCAGTTTTTAAATCTCTAAGTATTTTTAAATAACTTTATTCTCTTTTTTTTTTTGAAATTTGATGTGTCAGCTGCTTCGGTAACTTTGGGGACAAAATTTACTAACACTTCTCCTCTCAGCACAAAATTTTCTGGTCGCAAAAGTGTGCCTGAAGAATTTGTACACGCTAACTTTCATCTGAATATTTAAATAATTTATCTACACCAGGTAAAATTAATTTATAAGTCTGGTACCTACATAAGTGCTGAGATAATTATATTGCTGAGGAAAACTTTGTATTTTTGTATGTGTCTATTAAAAACAAAACTTAATGTGCACTACCAGAATGTTACATTATCCTTGAGAAATTGGCTTAAATACCAGATAAGCCGCTAGTAGGATACAGCTTATTTTATAGATTTATAATAGGGCACACTTGTTTTACATACCTTTGGTGAGGCATGCCTTCGGAATACTTGTTGTGGAGGCAAGAGCTCAAGCATTGCAGAACTGGAACTGAAGTGAAGTTCTCTGAGGCAATCATCTCCAAACCAGCTTCTTGACGCTTCTTCTCCTTCACAATAATATTAAACAACTCCGGGTCCGTGTCCCAGAGGTTTCCATTCAGAAGTTTTCTATCCATGCTTGCTGCTGTGGTTATTTGTCTTGAAATAAATGGTTTCTGAAACGCAAGTGTTTATTTATAGGCTGCAGCGGCGTCTTAATGATTTGACTCCTTAATCGAGACTGACTGATCTCTAAACTAAGCATTGACCTCAAATTGATACGGAGATAACGCAATCGCAAACAAAAGTTTATTGTTATTAATTTCGTCAGGATCGTTCTACTCCAAGGTCCATAAGTACCTACACATGGGATTCTGCTTAAAACCGAGAACTACTCACTTTTGTCTCGCAGACGACCTAACCTAGGCACCGACACAACGTGTTGAACATGAGCTGAGCGGAAGGTCAAATAATAAACACTCAGTACACCCATTTAAACCGGCACTTTACGTTTACTATAATTAGACTTACTTGAAGGTTGACTTTGGCGTGTACACTAGATGATGAACTTTTCAAGCTCGGCAATGAAAATCGCCGAAATTTTCTCGCCACGTCGTAGAAGCATGTTTGAAAGACCTTGCTACCCATGATGACGAAATTGAAATATTGTTGACTAGAATAATTGAGCAGTATGCTGTTTTTCTCAGCACAAAACACCACTTATTTTATCACTAGTGATAACCCATTATGAACTTTATTGTCTCGTAATTTTGACGTTTCTGACGTTTCGGTTGAAAGATAAACAGCTTTTTTTAGTGGAGCAACTAAAGACTTGCTTGAGAACGAACGCTATGCTGCCAAGACTTCAAAACGAATGGAACGAAATACACGGCCGTATTTGAGAACGTAATTCGAAGTAACGATTTGTTTATACAGTTTCTTATCAAACATGTCATTATGCTTTCAATTTGTGATATCAACAAAACATTGGTAGTTTCCAGTTACAAAACACATAACACGGGAAACACAGTTACGTACTTACATTAGAGTGTATCTTTCTAAACTATGTTGCTCGTAAAAATAATACAATTAGATAAGAATTTGATAGGTACCTGTGTTTGGGCAGTTACGTGGCCCTGTGAGGATAGTTGGAGACGGCGGGCTTTCTTCAATGATTAAGCTTTGATTTTGGACGAAAGC
>BHDV01071953.1:52942-65657 GCA_005406045.1 Adoxophyes honmai | reverse complement strand
CTAAAATTGTCGACGAGCTCGACTGGATCTGTAAAATTTTCTAAACAATATGACAGCTAGTTTTGACACCTCGATATCTCGCTCGTCGACGATTTTAGTTTATTTTTTTTATTCTTCACGACCGCAAAATACCATCCTTATATGTCAACTGGCGAATCCCCTTGAAGTTTTCTAAATATTTTCGCCGCTTCCCTAAATCCTAAGGGCCAAGGTACAGCACCGCAGTCCGACGAAGATGAATGGTAGGCCGTGATTCACATTTGCCCGAGTCAAACGAACTCTCAATTTGTCACTGTCCTAATGAAAGTCCCTGGATATCTTTGTCTCATTATCAGATATTCAGACCACTGGGCTAGGCTGCGGGAGTGAATAGAATGTTTATTCCTTAACGAACGATAGAGAGATTGACAAATACGCACTGAAGTCGGGTTCGATTTTATCGTAAGTAATTTGGTTTAGCCCTGGGGTAATGTTTCATGTTGCCGAAATTTGTCTGTAATTTAAATTGGAAAACTTGTTTATTTCTCCTAACATATTATTTAGGTCAGCTATCCAAACATGGTTCAAAATGCTTATGTACTTATTAATCAAATAAACCGACATTGGGCCTCGATCGAAATATCGCTCTACATTCTGATTCATCTTTTACTAGTTCGCAGCCAATATGGTTAACAAGTTTTAAATTTACATTGTTTTTTAAATCGGTTGACGTTCCGCGTTCCAGTTGCATTGTTCCTGAGCACAGGAGCACCTAACTACCTAAAATAATAATAAAGCTAATCACCTACGTCCTACTGGCACTGCTTCTCCGTATGAGAAGGCATGGGCTGTAATTCCCACGTGGGCCCAATGCCGATTGGAAACTTATCAAACAACATTAAATTACTTGGTAGCGGTAAATATATCAAATTCGATGACGTACATAAATTACAAAGAAATCAAAAAGGTTCGAGCCTGGGATATATTCTCACTAAGTAGTTCAGGATAATCTAAATCTATCCAAAAATTAGTCTAATATACATTTTAAGTAAAACATTTGTTCTACAAGCGCGTAGCAGTGTCACATTTGTGGTTAACTCTGACATGACACGGTTAAACCTGTCTAAACCCCTTTAATATTACACCCTCCACATCTGACGGTTCTGCAATAAAACGTGTCACATTTGTGGTTCCACTGCCGTACGGTGTCAATGGCAAATAAATTAAGGTCTTAATAAAACTGAAGGCTTTAAAAGGACAAGCGCGAAAAATCTAATTTTGCGTACGATTTGTAACCACGAAAAATATCACGTTTTGCGCAACTGTATTAAGACTAATATTGCTTAGTAGCAGCGTCATACTTTCGTCAGAAAATCTAATTTACAAAATTAGTAAATGCTACTCAGAAATCGAATCGAGTTCTCGAACATTCAGGTTAATTGATATTTATATTTAATTTTCCAATCCATTTCACAGGCCTAAAGCGCGATTGTACCTAAATTAAATATCATTTGTCTTAATTTATACTTTGATTTAATTCGCGGATACGAAGGGCGGTGACGGTACGGCTTTCATCAAAATTGGACAATTTCAATTTGTCTTCGACTGAGCTAAATTAAAGGTCCCGGTTATGACAATTGTATTTATACAGCGCAAAATTTACTTCGCAATCTCCGGCTTCCATCTCAACAATCGGACGCTTTTTGCTTTTCTCAAGAAAATATGTGGGTATTTGTATTTTGTATTGTGGTTGTCTAGCCAAGTTGTCTAGCGTAGCAGGGCAAATAGTGGGATGCGGCCACTTATCTTCTATTTATCTTGTAAATTACCTATTTCACATTGTAGACAGAACTGAATTCCTATTTGATGTTGTGTTTTCAATGGTGAAACTATCTACAAACATAAGTCTGAACTAAATGAAAACGAAACTAAACTAGATGTTGAATTATATCGCCTTCCATTTCTCTATGGAATTAAGAGTAATGAATGTCGAATGTCTCTAGACTTACTACTTACTAGAGATATTAATCACAATGAGCAGTGAGTCTACATGGCTGCTTGGGCCATTTCTCATACAATATCCATTTCCCTTATCAAAGCATTTCAGCTTGACCGAGTTGAATTTCTCGTGACATTCAGACAGTGGACTGTAGGAATGCCCGACTACGTAGACTGTGAAATACGCTAAACATGCAGTCGGTAACAGTCCGGTTTGAATCCTGGTCGGCCCGGGTAACCGAGAACGGAATAACAAGAACTCATCTAAATACAGTAACCAGTATCTAAACTGCTTGTGTGTTGTATAATAAAATGCTAAGTTTGGAACTTAAGAATTGTAAATTTCAATTCGAGAATTAGATAGGTACATGACGCAGTAAATAATAAACAATATTTTGTGCAAATGATATATTAGACGTCCGCATATCCTAGTCCTAGCGGTTTGAGAATTAGTGAAGCTTAAGGTCCCGAGCTCAATTCCCAGTCGGGGCTGATGTTTGTATGATGAATACCAATGTTAGCTCTTGAGTTTTGGATGTTTATCGATATAAGTAAGTTTATCCGTTTTCTAATATCTACAGCACAGGCATTCAGTTATCTAATTAGGGACCAGATGATTGGTGTAAATTGTTGCAAACACTTGTTACTATTTATCAATATGTTTGTAACAAACGGTATCATCATTTGCGGCGATACCTTGCTTATGTGTGCCTAAAGATTTGACCGTTGAAATTCAAATCTTAAAATAAATGTAAGTTCTGTGTGGAGTGTCTAGTGCTAGCTAGTGACCTAGTTCCGGAGCGCGGGCTTCCTGCGTGCTCGAAATTTGGCAGCACACCGGAGAGCACGGTGCCGAGTTTGCAAAGCCACTGGTTTATGCGGTCAGTGTTTATGTCCTCTACGAATAAAACAATTGAGGATTCGAAATTCAATCTAATTTTCTCTGTTCTCTGCGTAAATAGGTACATCACATCTGTTTTCCCAAATGGGATAGGTGGAGCACACAAAAACGTACAAAAACCATGACTATTTTCCGTTCTAGCATATTTTAAGGTGTTAAGTTGTCAGGCATACAGTGACAGGTTGCTAGCCTGTCGACTAAAATGTACCTTAACCTATTTTCTTAGTCGTCTTTTACGACATCCACGGAAAAAATGGAGAAGTGTTATTCTAAACCCGACACCTCATTTTCTCTGCATGGGAAGCAGAAGATGAGAACAAAATGCAATGTTGTGGATGGTTCACAGATAATGTATGGTATGGCCCTTATTTAATTTTTTTACTTCCAGTATGCTAATTCGTCGATAGATTGAATATTAGGACGTATAAAACGAACAAGTACAAAACACAGTTACGGTTAAATAAGTCGTCACGGAATGTTGGTTTCTGTGCAAGTAGGTATGCCTATTTATACTGTTGGGATGTGCGTATTTATACGGTGTAATTTGTTTGCCGGGTCGAGTAGGTACGTGTCGCAAAGCCGCGAGTCATTGAAGTGCGGTCGCGAAAAACCGAATTAATTTACAGATCAACTACATACTTGTATAATAGACTTTATTGTTTTAGCTTAACCAAATGGGTATATGTATATAGTTAGTTATTTTCAACTTTCTAACAGTGATTTAAAAGACACTTTGTACATATGTAATAAGTGAAGGGTTTACAGCCAATAATTTTATTGACCCGTGTGGTGCCGGGTTAGAATAGCACTTCCCCTTTTCTTCCCGTGGGTGTCGTAAGAGTCGACTCTGGGAAAGGGTTGGTGTATTGTGGGCGATGGGCTAGCAACCTGTCACCACAATATCACGTTTGACCATCTGGTTACCCTCAAGTTGCTAAACGTGGCACTGAATTTTTGAATTCATGTGCTCTGCCTAACCCTCTTGGGAATACAGGCGTGAGAATATGTATATGTATGTAATTTTATTGTTGTAGAAAAGATCAAATTGTGTTTAGTACATCTCCCCAGCTATTAGTCCGTTCAAATTGATCATAAGATTGGGATTTCAAAGCGAATAATTTAATGTCCACAGGGGATACCTCTCCTCTCCTGTAGGCAGTGGCGTAGCTAGCATGGGTGGCACCCGGATATTGTAGATGTCACCCCCCCCTTCCCCCCCCCCAATCTATGAAAACGGTTAAAATAATTACGATTCATGTTTATGAACCGGTAGTGGTACCACACTGTTTTTTTCTAGTTTTTATAATTTTGGTGGACCGCCCCCGCCGCCCTCCACCTAGCTACGCCACTGCCTGTAGGACCACCTTAGGTAGGTCCCAACTCCCTAGTCGTCTGTTAAGACGTGGTTAAGACGTTCCGCGCTCTCAATGCATGGCTGTGCAATAAATTTTTGCTTTCAGGTCATAAACACAATTCTACACAAATCTACAGAAAAAATGAAAAAACGGAGAGGTGTTATTCTAAACTCGACACCACACGTTTACTTTACTTTATTTACTTTATTAGAGTTTTAGGTACGATATTGTTTTTCCTCATTAATTTTAGTACATACTTCTATCAACTTTCATAGAATAACTGATTACGTATACCTACCTAACGTATAACTTACCTTTTAGCAAATTTCATTCAAACTTCGCAAATAACTGCCTTAATGCTTTGTACGCATAGTGATCTAATATTCTGATATACTTTAGGCTCCTAAATAACTAAATAACCGTGTCCCGGTTCACATTAATTATTAACCTAGCATTTACCGTGTAGGTATAACCCGTTGATTTACGGCAAGTCTTAGCGCGATGCCGCGCGACTTACTGCGTACCTGAATAATAAATTGTAATATTACAAGAGATCCGCTCCTATTTTGCATACATTTTGGGTCTGACGATCTGACTTTGTCTTAGGAGTTCCTTTGTAGTTTTGGTGAAACGAGTAATGAATGCTTTTCAATTTGTTACCTAATTATTTAACTTTGGGTTCTCTAATTATTTTAAGAGAGCCTCGGATAAGGTTTTGGCTCCCTTTGCTCATGTACGGAAAACGCTACGCAAATGCTCAAATATTTTTAACCGCTTTCAAAAAATAAAGAGTTCCTTAATTAGACTAAAGGTATGTTTTTCATTGCGCAAGTACCTATATGGTTGATTTTGCACAGCAAGCAAAGCTCAGTATTTGTTTTCTTTTTTTTAATACTAAGTACCTATGTCTATACGATTCTGAGATAGAATAATCTAACCAAATCACAGGAGCCTGCAAAGTCTAAAGGAACAAAGGGCGCACATTGGTATATTTTCTCTAGTTTAGTTAGGCTAAGTGGAACGGCACAAAGCCTTTCGCCGCGCACAGTTCATTAGGAAGATTTGTTTTGACAATCCCTCTAACTACCTACTTTGTATTTAGAGTACCGGGATTATTTTAAATAGAGAGATGCAACGTTGAATTTTAATTAGCCAGTTGTTTAACCTACAGCCTATTCGGTTGTATCTAGTATCTATTCGTAAGACTATCTATTCAAGTTAATCTATCTATCTATCTATCTTCTTCTATATCTATATCTATTCTATACATTTAATAAATCTGTAACAAGTCCGTGTCTGTACATTGAAGATATTTGAGAAAAACTGTTACTAGGGCTATTTATTAGCGTAATAGAACCCAAAACAATAGTTTTTAGAATTATTGTCTGTTTGTCTGTTTGTTTGTGCGCGCTAATCTCGAAAACGGCTTAACGTAGAAAGTTGCGGTTTTCACTGATGTGTAGGCATTTTTTCGGATTAACATATAGGGTATATTTTATTTAAATCGGTTCACAAATAAAAAAGTTACGTCCATTTTAAGAATTTATCAATTAGTGCTTGAAAGTATCGTTGTTGGTTTATAGAAAACTTAGTGAAGGCATTGAAGTTTTGTAATTTATAGTCCTTTAAATGATAACACGGAACTTGCATAATTATGAAAAAAAAATAGATAACACACGAAAAATAAGTCCAACATAAGAAGAGCTGGCAGTAATATACTAAAACGTATAAAATAGGGTTCATTTTAAGTTGGACGTTGCACAGGCGCGGCAAGCACTACTATAAAGCACGCCGCGAGCTGCACCGTGGCCAACCCAAACAACTCAACCCCCTGAACATCTTGGAAGTTGACGTCCTACTGGAGGGCCGTCAACTACGGATCTATGCGGCCTACAGACCGGCGGCATCACCGGCCAACATCACGGCAGAACTTGGCGTGGCAGATCATCCTGGCGGGTGATCTCATCGTCAAACATCCAGCCTGGCACTCCATCAACACAGATACCGCCGGAAGGGTGATCCACAACGCAGTCTTGGGACCCGAAGAACAGACCTGCGTTGCGTTGCGAGCGGGTCGGAGCAGGTCATAGACTTCGCAATTAGCAAGAAACTGACTGTAGAGATGGTGCAGGAGGCACTCCTTGACTTGGCATCCGATCACATACCAGTCCTACTAACGCTGAAGTCCACGGCAACCACAATAGAACGGTGGCCGGGAAGACGCATCAACTGGATAGTGTTCTCAGCAGCTCCGGAGAAGAAATCCCAGACCTGACCGATCACATATCCGCTGAGGATGTGGAAGGAGCCGCCAACACACTGGCCGCCAACATCCAGAAGTCGCTTAGTCGAGCTACACACACACTGTTCTGGAAACAGAGAGGAGAAACTCACTCCCAACCCAGATCCAGGATCTCATACAGCGTACCCGCCAAGCCAACTGAGGCGGCGGTGGCAGCTGACTAGATCGATGCCCTTCCCTAAAGACCCTGGTAGAAAAGGCCAAAGAAGAACTGAAGTTGCATGTTACAGAGGCCTGGTAGAGTCACATCGCGTCGGTAGACGGAGACGTCCTCTCCATCAACCGGCTGTAAAAACAGCTGAGCGCAACATCGACGCCAACGAGACCACTGCGAGATAGGGACGGCCAAATGTAGTACAAAGCGGAAGACGAGGCGGAGATCTTTGCTGAGTGCCTCGAGAAGCAGTTGCAGCCGAACCCATGGGACGACGCCGAGTAAACAGCAGCACTCAGCGAACACTTGGAGAGGTACTTCACCCCACCCATCGAGACCCGCCATGACAACCCAGTTATCGTCTCGCCCAGCGAAGTGGAAAGGGTGCTAAAGAGATCTAACCCAAAGAAAACACCTAGCGTCGACACGATCCCTCCGGTGTTTTCTTTGGGAGTCTTTGTTGGAGTGGGAGTTTTTCATGTTCGGGAGAACATGGCCTTCTGCGACATCTACCGCGATGGACCATCGTGGCGATAACTAGAATCTTAAACGGAGTCACGCGCACCGGCCATTTCCCGACGGCCTGGAAGCTCGCTCGGTTGATAATGATACCGAAGCTCGGGAAGAATCTACAGAAACCGGAGTCATCGACCGATCGCGCTCCTCAGCACCACTGCCAAGGTGTTCGAAAGGTCATTAACCTTACACTAACATTAAAACATCTGCAACCACACATAGCACCGCGCCACGAACAGTTCGGCTTTCGTAGAGCGCGCTCCAGAACCCTGCAGCTAGCGAGAGTGCTTCACTTCCTGGCCGAGCCGAGAAACAGGAAGGAGCAAGCAGCGGTTGTATTGCTGGATATTGAAAAGGCGTTCGACAGGGTATGGCATGAGGGGCTGCTTTTCAAACTATCTGCGTTACCAGCTCCAAGAAGAATCGTCCGCGCTCTGGCCTCCTTCCTAAATGACAGAAGACACGTCGTGACGATGGAAGATGCTACCTCAACGGAGCACCGCATCCTAGCGGGCGTCCCACAGCGAAGCTGTCTGTCACCGGCGCCTTATGTTCTCTTCATCGACGACTCTCCGGTGATCGGTGACGTCCATCTGGGACTTTTCGCAGACGACGCAGCCTACTTCACTTCGTCGATGAATATCACCCACGCGACGAAAAAGTGAGCTGGTGCATCCCCAGGGACCCCCCGACGCCTATTAATCTCGCGGGCAGGAACCAACGGTGGGTTTTTAGTGGGTAGGTATGCCTTCCTGTGAGGAGAGCCCTACATAATCGTCGCGTCGTCCCCAAGACGTGGCGGTATGCGTAGGTAAAGCATTTTCCCACCGCCCGAAAAAAAAGGCCATTTCCCTGAGACTGAAGTGGCCGCCGCTGCCACACCGACTGGACGACCAAGAGGTGCCGTGGACCAACTCGGCGAAAAACCTGGGCGTAAGCAATACGTCGAAGAGGTCCCTACCCGAGAAAACTCTACGCTTTCATTCTCGCCGGCTCCACGTTCGTGTAACATCGTGTACAGAGAAGCTTTATAAATAAGTAATCGTTATATCTAATACTCAAAGTTAACATTTTCCTGTAAAACACCCAAAATATAACCAATGGTTTTGCACGTTCCGAGTTTCACAAAACGTATCGTGTATGTGTTTTGCGTTTCGTGTATTTTGCTATGAAGCGTTCAAGTTCACTTTCTTTTCTTGATATTAATTCGTACAAATGAACAGATAGTATCTGAGAATCAGAGTTATTATTATTAGTAGGCAGAGTTAAATCGAAGTCCACGCGGACGGAGTCGCGGGCACAGCTAGTTAGTAAAATAAGGGGACCCAGTGTAGTGACACAGCTTTTGCGTCTAACTGCGGGCAAGATTTTTAAATTTTAAATTTCATTTCCTAGACAGCGATATGGTTCTTACTTCTTAAACAAGTTGCAGCAGAATCGGATTGTAAGTTTTTCAATAGTAAAGTTTGAAATGTGAACGTCTTGCAACTTATAGAGTTGATTAGGTCTGTAGAGTTTTTATGCGATCCGAGAGAATATTATTGCATTCGGTTAATCGATCCACGTCGGATACAATATTCATATTCATATTCATATTTATTTGGCAACATTCAAGTACACAAAAATACAATTTCTTTAGTACAGGAACCCTATTCATCGCCGACCAAGCCAAGTGTTGCTAACTTGACGTAATGCGTCGGGTATCGCTCTGCTGTTCTTGCATGACGGATGTGTTCTATCATATCAGTCCAACTCTGTTGTGTATCTGCATGTCTGTTGCATCTTAGTCTTCAGAACAGATTTAAGATATTTTAAAGTTAGAGCCAAACAGTCATTGTACTAATTATTCGGACCCGTATCACTCGTTATCACTCTTTAATTTTGGATCAGCAATATTTACAGTAAATTAAAATACTCAGTGAACTACAAATAATAACTTTATTCACCTGTGCCGCCAAAGAATAGTTAAGTATGTACATCTGTAACGTAATTGAATACGATTAGCAAAACAAATATTAAGTTTTCAATTATTTATTTCTTTCTAGAAAATCAATTTCACGATAATACATTGGTCATGATAATACATAAATAAGTCTTAATTAGTGGTTACCTTGTAATTTACATTCGTTTGATTTATCTACAATAATATGTGGGTATGTACAAACATCAGTTCATATAATTTTGAAGGTATTTAGCCTGGTAAAGCTAATTACGAACATGTTAAGATTTTCATGTCTAAAATATATATATGTGAGAGAATCAATTGTATCCATTTTTCTGATAATTAGTAAACTCTGACTCTGTCAGTCAGTAGTGTGGCGTGTGCTTTGGGTCACGCCGTGGCGTACGGGCAGTCCTTCGAAAGCCGTCACCTGTGTCGGTTGTACACACTGAGTGACCTCTAAGAATATCTCTGAATTTGTCAACGTTTATCATAGGTTCCGTAGAGATCTTTGAGGTGGTTGTTTGTAATTTAATTCATTCCCTAACATGTATTTTTGTTGAAGGTCACAAGAGATTAGATGCACACACAGAACTTGGACAAAATGACGTATGTGTACCTATATTCGTATCATCCCGTCCAGTTAAAACGGTGTAGAACAATTGGATGGGAAATTAAGTTTGACAGCATTTGAGGAACAGATTGAGAGAACAGAGGTGAAAAAAGTTACAAAGTCGTTTACTATACATGTCTTGAGTACGTTAAGTCGGAAACTTCGCGTCTCAAAACGTCCTCATACTCATCACAGTCATACTAAAGCAAAACTATTTAATCCTCTCATTGCTTGGAACTTAATGCTCCACAGAATTTGACGGCTGCCGGCATCATAGGCAAGGAAAGATAGGGTCTCTACTAGGAAGTACTAGGAAGATAAGGTCTCCCTACACTGCTCGACGCAGAATCGGCTGCAGATGGTTGAAAAAATAAAAAATAGGTTGACGCGTCAGTAGGCGTCGACCAAGCCGATTCTTGCCATTTAAGCTCTTGTTACGTGCACATAAACACCTGAATCCCAACCTTTAAATCATAAAGAAAAGAGCGTACTCCTACATAAAAAGCCAAAAACATATGTGTAACTCTTCTGGAATCTAAAAGTGACGGTAATCGTTTATCATCAGGAAATCCTTTTGCTCTTTTACCGCCTATACCTTAACATAAAAAAAAAAACAAATGTTGTTAATCGACTAACTCCGATTCTGCGTCGATAAGGCCATGGTTATACGTATATACATATATCGATACCACGGTAATTCGGAACTCCTGTTTATTGTGTCTTGATTAAGGTACGTAGGTAGGCTTGGTTTTGTTGTTTATCGATAGCTTAAAAATATTCGATCCTCAGCAGATTACATCTTTTGAATCCCAGATCAGAATAAATTACATATTTGCGTACACAAATATCAATGTTAATCAGCAAACAACAAAGGTATATTAATACTTTTGGATTACCCGTTAATAATAGAGGACCCTTTCCAAGTATTATTGTTGGTTGGTCTATTATTCGCGGCTGGGTACCGGGCTGCGAGCCGCGGGCTGGGAAAACCTGCTTACCAATGCTCCGGAACCGCCATTATTTTTATTTTCCACTTTTGCTTCATCTCACCCATTTCAACGGCATCTAGTCGAGTACTTACTCAAAAGAAACATTTTGGTATTCTCTATCACAGTTGACAACTCCATTTAACTAGATAAAAAATTTCATTATCCCTAACCGTTTTTATAGATGATCTTGGAATAGATTCAATTGTCACAACTTTAGTAATTTAGTAGAGGTAATTTTCTCGAGGAAAATTTTTGTCAAGCACAGCTGTTATTTCGACAAGAGCAGAAAAAAATCATCCCAAGATCACCCGTCAGTTCACGTCTAACATTTACTAATGACTCCAATTATATCTTATTTACACATCGTAAAATTTTTGTCGATTTCAATAACCTGTTTCGTTTACAGTTAAACCATTCTTCTAAATCTATTACGTACATAGAGACACCATCAAAAATAATTTATCTAACGTCACTTAACAGTGTCTATGCCATAAAACCGTACTTCTACCATAAGAATAATAAAAACATGTAGAAAAATTGCACCTTCTCAGGATTCTTCTGTAGCAACGAAATCTCACCTTATATTAACATCACTTTCTTTCTGGCCATAACTCACAATTAAAGTATTTTATACTGAAAAATATTAACTTAGTACGTATTATTGTAAGATGAGGATGTATAAAGTATAAAGTATGTTCGTTTTACATTGGTAATGTTAATTTGGCACAAATTTAAACAATAATAGCATTTATTATTCTCACGATTTTACGCAAACGAATCATTCTTCCTGTTTTGGCACAAAAGTTCAGCCTGATGTATCACGCATTGATATATACTTCCTCGGTATCCTTGATCGGGTAGTCTTTAGGTGGTAGTTTAAAGCTGTCTCGCAGATACGAGAATCGGTGGAAGTTGTAGAAATACTCTTTCCCGTCTGGGGAGTATTGAGGGTAGAGAGTGTAAGGAGGGAACTCCAAGTCGGTGAGGGAGTCCGCAAGGGCGTGCCGAGCGAACTCCTGCTTATATCGTCATGACTGTTCTCTGTAAGCTTGCCGCTTGGCACATTTCTCCCGTAAGATGTAGCAAAGGGCGATCGCTATGAGCACTGCTATCGCTATCGCCATGCTTATGCTGATCCAAATAATTTCCTCATTTATACCGCTTGTTGATTTTCCTGAAAAAAAAAGCTTCGATGAATAAAATTTTACTACTACAACTATATTCCTGCTATAGGGCATGTTGTGCTGCACAATGGGCAAACACGGCGATCGAATGATAACATCCCGGAACAAACAAGGACTGTTTACAACAGAAAATATATGTTTGCCTCTAGCGGAAACATGACTTTAGCTTCACATTTTCTTCGACAAATTACGGTACATCAGCAATACCACAAAATAAAACACGCCTTTTAATCACTAGCGTGTTCAATTTGACCTTATAGCTCTTATAACTATAGAAATCACATACATATAATGTGTACGTCCAAATAACTGTAACATCATCGGACGGCAGTGCTAAGAGGGTGTTGTACATAAGCCCACGTGACCCGCATACTTAGATACCGAGAGCTTAGCCTACTTAAATATTTTTTGGGAATTTTTACCTTGAGATTTTGCTTGTAACGATGGGCGTAAAATTTGTTAACGCTTTCTAAAAGCTTGTTTAATGAACGGAGTTTCTAAGTTTTTTACCGCAACTTTTTTTCACGGCGCCCGGACATTAGGGAAATAAAATTTTACAACACCAGTATTAAAGTGTACTGTAAGTAAATACTTAGGTACAACGAAATAAAAGGTCCGATACTTATGGTTGAAGTTATTTGAAATTCAATACGTATTGGGATCATGTTTATTATTTATTTTATTTTATTTTATTTTATTTATTTTATTTATTTTCCATACAAAATATATCATGACAGGATTATACCCAATGCGATACATTTGCAAACACACCTTATAAACTA
>BHDV01071953.1:29456-49319 GCA_005406045.1 Adoxophyes honmai | reverse complement strand
AACGAGAAGTTTTCTTATAGTTGTGCTTTATACTGCAATATAACCGAGTTCCACGCGGGCGAAGCCGCGGGCGGAAAGCTAGTACTTTATAAGACGAGAATTTGTTTCTTTACGTAATTTTTTTAGCATAATTTGAGCTGTTGAAATATCGATGAAAGAAGTGATAGGTTGCTAGCTAGTCATTTAAAGCACACCTTAACAATTTTTTTTGCCTCATTTTTTTGACACATTCACTTGCACATACCTACTCATGTTTAAGTAGGTACTATAAGTAGCTCTACACTAGAGACTACAATTCTAACCTGAGAAACAGATTTCAACGTACCTATAAGCAATACAGCTTTATTGAAAACGGAATGATCACGAACCAAAAGTTTCTGACTTGAGCACTAATGGCTTTGAAAAGAAACTTAAAACCGATCATTCTTAATTACTCCAAGCGCACCCGATCCCAGATCGGACAGGCTATTAAATGGTTTTTAATAGATTTTCCTACAGCTTATTGCTAGAGTTTATTAAAATTCTAAAGATACAAGCCAAGGTTTTCTGCTTGAAGGGTCAGTTCCATTAGTACTAGGTAAGCTATATAACTTCCGAATGAGGTAAGTACTTTTTAAACTGGATTCTGTCAAATGTAGCGTCAGGCGTGATGGAGTGCTCAGACAGAAAAGGCGATGGATTTTTCCAAGAAATTCCAATTTGAAACTACTCCCAGTAAAGTTTCCAACTTACTTATACAAACGGTTGTCAGACGTTTGAAATTTATGGCATAATTTGCTGGAATCATGCGAGGCACGAGAAGAAACGTATTTTCGGTAAGATGATTTATGTTCAATTGATTATAGCATAATTTCCATCGGAAAAACATACAGACTGTTTACATTTACATATACATTTAAATATATATTTAGGCAATCTGATTTAGATTGCTAAGCCGCTTTTTTAAACTAGGCGGGTTCGGGTTTAGATAGCAATTCTACATTTCTTCTTTGGATGTCGCGTGATGAATGTATGTATGTATGTATTGTTTGCAGTTATAATGATAATAAAACTGTACTATATACTTAACATGATTTGCTTTCTTACTCACACCACAAACCGTTCACCATAGTGACAAAGTTCCCTTGCCGCTGAATTGCGAGAGATTTAGAGCACAAGGAGCCGTGCGGTAACTAGCCTCTTATGCGCCCGGTGTGAGCTTTCAAAACTGCACCCTTGAAGATACTGGTGTGACCATTTCTGCGCCCTGTGCCTGGGCACCGCTGGCACCCCCCTAGTAACGGCACTGACTAGGAGTACAGCAGCAGTAGGGTAGTGTAGACTGACCACTCATCTTGTTGGAGTAGCCGCCGACCTTGCCGGCGACGCGCGCCGACACGCCCGCGCCGCCCGCCACCACCAGCACCACGGCGCCGGCGCGGGCGCTTGCCCCGCCTAAAACAAAAACGTTTCAAAATGTTGTTCGCAGATGTCGCTACATTTCGGTTTAATATTGATTTTTAATACAGTCCCAAGTTAGATAACTTGGCAAAGTTTTAAGATCGCGCACCGCTCTTTCCGTGGTAAAACGTGGTAATGAGAACTCTTCAAGTTAAATGCCGAAGGCTGCAGACTGTGTGACTTCTGTGTGCTTTTAAAATTAGTCTCAATTTTTTTTAAAGGCTGTCGGGATGTTTTTATTCATAATAGCAATAGCAACGCTTCTACATTCTCTATTAAGTCTAACTCTCTAATGTAACGTCTACACGACTCAGTTCAAAATTACACACTTCTTTAAAATTAATTACAGCGCCACCAATTTCAATTACACGAGTTTCAAAGTCACGCAGTTATTCAGTAACTGGTGGAACATGCTCAGAATGTAAGTGTCGTCGGCACGAATGTTACTCGACTCGGGACAGGGCACTGCCATAACGATTATGGCCTTATTTTACTGATGTAGGGTATTCAATGTCCAATGTTAGATATTGGGTTAAAGAAAATGGTTTAATCAATAATACAAATATTATTTGACCCTAAAAACGTTGCTTTTATTTTACTGGGTGACCCTGTTTACTTCAGTTTCATATTGGACACGGTATTTTCAAAGATTACAATCATCATTTAAAAACTGGTTACCACTATCGTCAATTCTAGATATTGTACGAAAACTATATAATCTCTGCTGATTTGAATAAATATTAAACCCACGCCCAATGGGTTACACCATATTAAACTTAAATCAAGAATTCAGGGCCAAACAACAACAACAACTATTGTACAAATGAGGCAGCTAAGCTTATTTCCGTCGGCACGAGAGTTTCCTCAAAGTCCGATAGACACTAAATCCAACCTCAAAGTTGGAAAATTGAGCAGACGATTCCTTTGAGTTGCTAAGAAAAGATAGTTTCTAAGCGTACTAAACACGAATGGTTTGTCTGATAGATACGTGGTATTTTTTTTTTCTTTTTTCAAGCGCGGATCACGAAATACTTACGTACGATAAAATTGAACTTATTTAGTTCAGGGAGACTCTTGGGAGAACGAATAAATTTTGATAATGTACCAAAGAATTCTAATTCCCAAATGCAGCCTAATTTCATATGCAAAGACAAAGTTTTGGATCTTGAGTTGAAAGAGATTTACGAGTTTGAGTACCAATCTACAACTCGTCTTCTACCAACCGAATATAAATCTCGAGCTAAAAACTGAAACTGGGTTCTTACTTATGACGATTCTCATCTTGAAGAGTATTGGTTACTCCTTTTTATGCCGATTGTTCGATGAAACAGCTCTTCATACTCCACTCAAGGTTTTCTTCTTCACGACTGTCATCTGCAAAGAAATTATAATTCCATTATTAACGAGCAAGTACAACGAATAACTCCGCTCGTTCGCTTGCGTATTAATCTTCGTATTTGTATGTCATCAACTCATCATAAAACACAATTGGACGTCGAGAAGTACTCATTTCCGGGAGATTGTATTTTTCAGCACAACAGTTACGTGTTCCGGAAATACAGATACAATAAAGGAGACTTCAACCTTTGTCATAAATTACGCTGTTACTGTGAAATCTCATATTTTCCGGCAGGGGAATCTCACACAAAATTCACGCTTCACCCCTTTTTCGTTTAAACATAGTAGGCACGTGTTACGAATATGTTTTATATTTAACACGTAGGTTCAGTCAGCAAAGCAAAATATTAATTTAGGTAAAATTCTCAGTAAAACACAATAGCCGTTCCGTAATTAAAATTGACATTCAGAATATTTACATTGAGTAAAATCAACGTGAAATTTTAGCAACAGTATTATTCGATCGTGAAAACTTCCTAACTCGTCCCAAATTACTTTACTCCTACACGAACGACATTGTTTTAGCAGTACATTTACTGCAGCCCTTTGATCGTTCACTCATAAAATTTGTGAAGTTGAATATTATGAGTATGTAGATCAGAGATTTAATCGAGTTAACAAGTGAGAATATGTTTGTTTACTACTTATTACTATTATTTCTAGAAAACTCAAAATACCAAAATCTTCTCTCAGTTGGCGCAACGTCCGTAGATACCCAATCAGTAACTCAAAATTTCAGCAACTCTTTGAGCCTTTGTGTTTCTAACTTTCTAACCACTGTTTACATCGCCTTATAGTATTTAGGTATATCTGAAACAACGAAGCGTGATTTTTTTGCTTTATTTACGGCTTTGGATCGTCGCACCCCTTTCAGATTCTGTTAGAGGGTTATGATGTTGTCTGTACCTACTTATTGTTATTCCGTTGATATTCCCAACAACTGTCTATTGTTGGGGTTGTTTATTCGTGGAATAAAACAGAGCCAAAGCAAAAGGCAACGCGTTCGTTTTCTCTAAGCGTTTGTTATCGATCAGGGCATTTTCGTCTGTTGGTGTTTGTTTATTTGTTAGACAAGCTTATGGCAACATTAAACCACACAAACTTCAATTTTGCCTTTAAAAATGTGCACTTAACCTTTCCGTTTTTCAATCCAAGTTGAACGGAGCGAATAATCAAACAAATGGCGAGCATTACCAACGGGAAGCCCGATGAACAGCCGTACAATTGATCTCTAAAGCAATAAAAATGAAATCAGGTGGGAATCGGCTTTATATCGCGCTACAAACGCCCTGATTTTCCACAAAGGCTCTAAATATGTTTATGTAGCGGAGGCGCTCCCGAGTTTAGTCCCTTGCACATCGGTCGAGTATTTTTTGCTATTGATATTCAGTAGGCTACCCTTGAAGGAAATAAACAAAAGCGACTAATTGGACACCCTGTCACTTGTTTACTCTACGAATTCTTTGCTCAGAAAGTAGACGGTAACCTAAATAAATACAATTTTCAGAATTTTGCAGTTCTTTCATAAAGTTTTAAATAGGCCTATAGGTACATATAATATATTATAGGAGATATGTTCGCCTTTATATTTTTGTATGATAAAGAGTTACATAAGTACATGCAAATGACTTTTAAACCTATAGGATCGTTATTATTTGTAATATGACACGAAAAGTAATAAATAATACATATTAATTCACTGTTGGAAAGCTAGACTAATCCCGAGTGACCAACACGTTATGTTATTCAACAAATTAAGGATCTTTACTAAAAATCCAATAATGTGTCTCAAGGTAAAAAAAAATCCAAAAAAATCTTACGTTGCGGCTACGAAAAGTCTTGATGATTCAACAAAATAAAGTACTACTTATATGACTTTACAAAACATACAATTATCTACAAAAAATGCCGCGACATCATTATGTCCAACTACTCCCCTCTACTACTCCCTTTCTTCTCCAGCAACGCTGGTAAGCGCGCTCCATTGCGCAGCTTTTGTAATACTTATAATATAACAAATCATTCTTGACAGTGGATATGTTCAGTATGAATAAACATAAGTTTAAAAACAAAATTTATGAAACCTTGTTACAAAATCGTTGTTAGTGTAAGTGTGCATAAAACCTATAACCTGTATGTTTTAGTGGGTGCTAGTTAGGGAGTAAATGCATTTCGATTGTAAACTATGTTATAAGTACTTATTGTAAACATTTACTTCTGTTTGTTCTCCAATAAAATAAAATAAAATAAAATACTAAGTACAACTGTGTTCCAATATTTTTCTATTTATTTAAATTTTAAGTTGAAAATCACCGCCAGAATAGGCTCGTCGTTTACTCTTCGCGGGCGAAGTCGCACGCAACAGCTAGTAAATTATAAACAAGTAACCCCGCCTGATAATCAGATTTAAATGGCTTAAAGCGGGCGGATACGCGTGGGCGACTGACTGACGCAAAACCACGCACCGTAATGGACCAGTCACGTAGCAATCACCATGCTTTTATACGGTAGGGTTGGATAATGGAAGCTATTCAGTTTCCATGGACCTTAGTTAGTGATGAGATGGCATAATTTCTCGTTTCGACAGTACTCGTAAGTTCAGTGATAAAATGAGCACAAAAATAATAACTAAGAGTTTAGTATGTAGTTTAAGTAAACAAATACGAAGAAATAAAATCAATCGTCGGGTGTGTCTGTGCCGGCGAATATCGCCAAAACAGGCCAAAGACAAAGAATGTCTCTAGATTTTTCTCGCAGACGCAAAATACACACGTTCAGTTAAGCCGAAACAAATGTACTGTGCAGGCTCACACATCCCTAAACATACATAAGGTACCTATATGGTTTTGGTAACCTAGTGTATGTGGCCGCTATATATATTAAAATTCTATTTTATTTCAAATCTGTTATAATTCAAATACCAAAGTACTGCGTCATAAAGGAACCTTTAAGTAAGCGTACCTAAGAGCAAAGATATTAATTTCATTTCGAAATTCAGATATTCTTAAGGAGAATAAAGTGACAAATGGGCTTTTATACTCGTCACTTTCAGCGCAGGGGAAAACATCATTTTATGAACACTTTGAGATAAAATGAAATCTTGACCGTGTTCTCGTAAAACTCGAATTTATCTTTCTTTGAATACGGAAACAGGATAAACTTTAGGTACCTATCTTGATGAATTACAGTTTATATTAAATCTCTATAGAAGCAGCTGTGTATTATTAGTATTACGTATTTGTACTGTCGGAGAAGTTTGTTAGAACAATATCGTCACAGAATAACTTCCATTACTTTATTTTTGTCGAATGAGCTTTATTTTTGTTAAACAACACACACAACCTCACACACATTACGCCTGTATTCCTAAATGTGGTAGGCAGAGCATACGAACCGCTACATGGACATAACCATGGCTATTTCACGTCCCGTAGCCATATCTACCATAATTATTAGGTTTTTAGTTGAAAGGCACTATAGTGACAGGTTGCTAGCCTGTCACTTAAAATATACCATAATCAGGGCCCGTAATCTTCATGCCGATGACGCAAAATTGACGTCACGCTCCTTAAAGGATGATCCCAAATAGTTTGATTGTAAATCATTAATCATTAGCCGTCAAACATTTTAATCATGTTTTTGTTTTAGTATGTTTGTATTTTTGTGGCATACGTAACTATCAAAAATACGATTACAAAATAAAAGGATTTTTATGAATATTGCATAACGTATGAACACAAAGATGACTTATATTTTCTTTGCGTGGTAATTAGTGCAAGAAGGATGGCGTGCTTTACGTTAGAGAGGAACTTTGTTTTCTCCGTAATTACTAAAATGTGGTAACAATACCATTTAGTAAAATATATGTATAAATAACTCAAATAGTTTCATTTACGTTACACGCATCAAATAGGTATTATTTATTCATTCGTTTGTACATGATTAAAATGATTGACAACTAATGATTAATAATTTACAATCAAACTATTTAGGATCACCCTTTAAGGAGCGTGACATCATTTTTGTGTCAACGGCATGAAAGTTACGGGCCTTGACCATAATACTTAATTGTCTTTTACGACAGTTACAAAAGTAAAAACCTTTATATTTTGAACAATACATTTATAAATGCTTATTCAAACTGATCACCCAATCGTCCTTGTGTCGAAAAAGGCCAGATAAACAAATCGAACATTGCCAATTAGGGTATCGAAATAAAAACAGACGATAAAATAAAAGCACAAGAGCAGAGTAAATAGAAATCAAGTATTGTTCGTAAAGTTTTATAGGCTCGACGGGACCATTAGCGCAAGGCCGTCGCCTCTCCGCTGTGCGTACACAGCAAAAATAGAACTATTAGAAGATTGATAAATAACGTTACAAATAAATTTGTGGATTTCAATCTATGAACATTTTAATCATAATATACTAAATAGAATAGAATACTGAATAAACATAATTAAATTACATACATACATTACAAATTCAAACCAATATCGTTAAAGACTTGCACAATAACAACCACAAAAACAAGTAGGATTAGCTAAGTTGAACAACTTTACGATTTTACGACATTCAACATAAAAAATTGGTAACATATACTAAACTGAATAATCTTGTAAATAAATATAGAAAATTAATATAAGTTTGTTTACATAGGAATATGAGTTTATTTACATTTTAACATAGGAATATTATCGTAATTTTCATCCAACCTGAAGGTCAAACAACGCCCGGAAAAATAGCCACGCACTACATCTAAAATGACTACGTAAGCAAAAAGTAACATGCCTACCCTATGTTCCGTTTACCTCAACAAGTTTGCATTTACCTATTGTGTTGGTTTAGTTCGGGAGTGATTTAGCATGTTTAAATTGTCTCGTTGGGCCTCGGCAAACGTGAGCAAGCAAAAATGCATAGATAGCATAATAGGGAAATATGAATTCTAGGGACGTCTAGCACTATCGTCACAGTGGTATCATAACTTCTTTTGTATGTGGACTACTCCTTTTGTATTCGTTTTATGTAACCACCAACACAGCTTATTGGTTTCATTTATGTCATCAATACTTGTATGTTATTAGGACCGGATTCTAAGTATGCTGATCAATTCCATGGAACGACCGTACCCTCCTACCCTTCTATAATTACGACGATATTCTAATTTGAATTTAAAAATCAATGGACAAATGCTCTATTGATTTTTAAATTCATGAGGGTTCCAATATCGTTCATGGACAGTTTTTCGTAAAAAAAAAGGCAAAATATTCTGATACAGTCGTTTAGTTATATTCGTCGTCAAAAATCTGCAGCAAATTCGTATATAATGTAGCCAGAAAAATGAGACGGTTGAAACGGTCAAGAATTCGCCCAAAAATGTGTTCATTTTTGTTTTATTTAAGTATATCTATATTATAAACACAAAGAAAATTGTTAAGAGGTGGGACCCGCGAACTTAGTAATGAGCTACTCTTAACCCGACTATCTAATAATATTATTTTCGAAATACTTCTAGCAGTTATAACATTCCAATCTTTATTTTATTGAGTCCTGTCCAGTACGAGAGCTTAAACAGGAACATTTCGCGTGAAATAGGTAGGGGAGGTAGGGGAGGGATGGGCACTTTTTCACAATTTATTGCATAAAAGATCAGATTTTATAGATAGTCAACTTTTATTGCCAATTCTTATTGCACCAAGTATCTGGCTAGATATAATTAAAGAGCTTCCTTAAAAATTACAATCAGTCTCAAAATTACGAGATATTTTGTAAACTAAGTCAAAAGTGCCCATTGCTCCCTACGGTAGGGAGGCTTGGACATACCCTGTGGGAGGCTTGGGCACGGCCTATAAATTACTTTGTATCCATAATGGAATACAAAAATTAGTTAACAAATAAAGTATTATTAAACTACATCAATAAAAGAAACCAAAAATAAAATTTAAAAATAAAATACATCTTAAACAATACCTTAACTTGTCTGAGATTGGGTATAACCAATAAAGAACTATCACACGTGTATTTAGAACTACCACGTTTGGTTTTATTGTATTGTCTTTTGTAGGTACTGCCAATTTAGATTTGATGTCATCTAAAAGGACACTAGCTATGTCGTCTACTTCAGGAAAAAATAGGTGTTTCTGATCTTACTCAGCCTCTTAAATTAGTAGTGGTGGTTACCTCTTCTATGGCTCGTAATATTAAATCTTTAGGAATTTCCCGTCGCAAACCTTTCTTTTTTAATTTAAGTAGTATCTCTCTACAATTAAAAGTCAACCAATAGTTAAAAATCTATACAGAATATAATAGGAGGGAGCATTGGGCATGCCCAAACCTCCCGCCCGTGCAAATGCCCATCTCTCCCTCCGTATACATTTTCAACATAGGTTACGGGTATTTTTTTTAATCTACGTATTTAGGCTTGAATTTCAGTTTAATTCATAGATTAGTAAATATACAATAGATAAATAATAAAAAATACACATACCTTTCATTAGTTTTCTTTTTATTACGATCCGAAATCGCAACAAAATACATACTTTTACGAGTGCATAATCTTCAAACGTATTTGTGTTCGATAACTGACAGAAACAACAGATAGCCTATGGATGATCAGTGAAGCCATTCGGTAAATTAAATTACCAAATCACTAAAAAAATAAAATCTATTATCAAATCAGAATAAAAGAGGGGTGCCCATGTCTCCCAACTGCCCATCCCTCCCCTACCTCCCCTAATCATTCCTATAACAGAATAGCGTAAATATATTTCTTGGATCTTATATGAAGCCATTTGAAGTAGCACAAAATGAAAATGTACAGTTAAAAAGTCCTCTAACTTTGCGTCGTTTGTACAAAGAAACAGTTGAAAGAGTTATAAATTCTGCTCATGAAAACTATTTCTATTATTGTTTTCTTAACACTTCTTATTGCAAAGAGCTGCATCCGTGCCAAACGCAACTTTGACATTTTCATTGCCCGTTGTAGTTTTATTCAATCCAATCCTAGGAAGTCCCATTCATTATCGCTTAGTACCTACTCATATGGAAACGATGCCATTTGGACGTTACCAGCATTAATACAAAGTGAGTTATAAATATAGACATAATATAAAGTACAGAAAATACCTAGTTATTAATGAATCGATAATAATAATGAAATAATAATTGATGAGATCTCTCTCCGTCTCTCTAAATCTAGCTGTCGATGTGTAAGTATTATAAGTTTGTGTTATTCTTTTCATTTTTGTACCTACTGACAGTACTCTTTGTTCATTTTACTTCTATTTTCTACTTGACTTTCTTGGACGATTCTTTGTTTTATGTCTCATGTGACTGGAAATTTAACTCCAGAGGATTTGTCTCGAAAAATATATTTAAATTTTAAATTGTTCAACAGACTGGTCTCTGCAATTCGACGTCTTAATTTAACTTTGCTGAGGAACAATGCTTACGCATAAGACTTAAAGTACCTAGAATCAATACAATACCATAACTCCAAAGCAATACCTGAATAGGAACATTGAAGGTCACATCTATAATTAAACCCCGTGAAAGGCTTGTACCGTAACATACCGTTATGCCCCAAACCCGCCTCTTGGAACGAGCACAATGGGTGTCAAATTACTGACTATCTATCCTGTATTTATAGGGCATATAGATTTATATCTCAGGAGCATTGGTTTAGACAATGGAATGGCACTGTGTGTGACTTCATTTAAGCGGAAGTAGACCACGGAAGTATTATTCAATGGAAATGGCGCACGTCAATCGCTAGTACCTGAGAACGGCCTTGCCAAAGTTAAAATCAAGCTAGTTGACGGCACAAAACACCACCATCAACACATTTTGTATCTTGATATTGCAAAATAGGAAATGAAGACGTAAATTTTATTAAATTTGATAATTTTCGTCGATTTTCTCGTTAATCGTGAGTTGTACGAAGGCGCTCGAAGTGATTCGATAAACTAACACCTTGAGAGTTTTCATGTAGTATCTATGTGCATCTATTGCCCAGATATGATACTCTCTACTTCACGGCCTCTGCTACTTGCTGCTTCAATTCCGTTACAATTGTTTTTGTTTCATAATTGGACTTTTGTCAAATTATTATCAAATCACTACCAAGAAACTACAAGTAATCAAAAACGTGCCAATGCAATGGTTAGTCTGCAGGAGGTATGATTTTATTCAGTCACTAAACGCGACGCCTCGCAAGAGACATCGCCGTTATTGTCCATTATCAGCGTGTCGGTCGCCACTAGAGCATAAATTACAAGGGAACGTGACATAAACTTGATTAAAAGTAAGTTAGCGCAGCATTATTCAGGATCGAAAAAAAGATAGAAGTCTGAAAAGCTCACAAAAACACTAAACACTGTCTCTCTACATTTTAGCAGTTATACCTTTAAACCACTATAAACCCTTGATTTAAACAATCTGGTAATAAGATCGCAAACAAATTAATGTTCCAGCAACGTTAGGAGTTTTATTTATATAAAGTTTTGTGTAGTAACAATCCGTTTGAAGGTATCCCACGTAACAATCTTTGAATATAAACTTCACTACTCATCACGGGGGAGTTAGTTCTGCCTACGACATTGATCGGAAACTTGAGAACAAGTTTCACATTTCAAAGCCTAAACTTCATGAAGCTAAACTAATAAATCGAAATTCATATGAGGCTCTATCGTCTCGCGTCGTTTAACCCCTCGTATGCGGGAAATGAAAAATATACTGCATTCGAGCCTCTTCTGTTTCAATATCTACAAATTATGGTGATTAAAAAAAAAAAAAAAAGATATCCTTAAAATGGAGCAGATTTGCTCCGTAGCATACGAGAGGTTAAGGTTGCCGACTCCGTAGCGTTCAGTATTATGGAACCAATTGATTCCTGATACAGCATAGAACCCATTTACAGTGAACGTCATAGTGATATTTCATTGCTCTAAGGAAATCTTATTACGTTTACTGTGTCAACGTTTAGCGGTGGGTCAGGAATCAATTGGTTTGACCGTACCTTTATCCATATTAACAATACACTTCAAATAAAACATGTATCAGAATAAGCTTCTTTTAAAAATAGCTCTTTTACCTTAAAAAGACATGAGTACATAATTTTCGAAGGTATGTTCCTTTTCTATTTCAGGGACCAAAACGTTATCAATCTTGTCATTTTAACTCTGAACTAAAACATTTCGTCTTTTCTGTGGTGAGTGAGTACTTCGATCAGATGGGCTAAAATTATTACTATACATATATTATTTAAGTAGAAAATTTCATGGGGCTAAATTAGTTCCATTGCAAAGGAGGTTGCTGTCGCTTGCTTGGTGTTTTCAAAAGTGGAACGGCGGATTTTGTCCGCCCTGTCACTATTTAATTTTACATCAATGGGTACGCATAGTAAAATATAGCTAATAATGTTACGAAGCAAAATATCTGGACAATAATTCCTCAGAAATAAATTAATGATTGGGAGAATCAATAAAATAACCCATTTCAGATCAAAAGAACAAATTCAAAACCAAATTACGTATTTCGATGAATAGATTTGCCATTAACCTTTCTATTCAGTGAAAGAATTATTTTCTGGGGAAATATACAAGAAGTTAACAATAATAACTAAAATAAACCAATTATACCACATATCGAAATTCGCAAACAGAAACCAAGATACATTATCTTCAAGAACACTGTTATTTACCATTTACCATGTACAATACCATTTCTAAAGCAAGTCAATTTATTTCGTATTTTATTCATTTCATTTGAACAAATGAAGAACATTACTTCTCAGAATTTATATTCGTTTCTTCGAAGCTCCTTTGATTTTGTGATTCGCTAATGGTGCCGAAATTACCAGTTCCCTTTGTTAGCTTTATGTACTGGAAAGTCCGGAAATATATACAACCTATATAATAACAATTGAACTAACGCTGCCGCCCTTATTACAGCGTCGGCCAACACTCCGACCAACTTCCAATTCGAGCTGATGCTTTGTTGTTTATTCGAGCGGCATTTGTTATCGAAATGATTCTTTCGATGCTTAATCAAAGGCAATTTTTTGCGTTATTCCATTGTAACGGCAAAGAGGAAGTACATTGGTTTGTTGAGATAATTACGTAGGAACTTTCGTAAAGTTCATAGTGAAACATTTTAAAACCAAGAGTTTAATGTTTAACATAATGTTTAACATCAGTGAAATTTACACGAATCTCGAAGTGGACGCATAATGCTCCATACTAGGTGCTGAATTTTGTAGAAGCGATAAATGTAAAGAATAATGTGTATCTTTTCGTATTTGTTCTATTAAGATGAAAGTAGATATTGAACCATTTATCGTATATTTAATAAATCCAATACAATATTAATCTTAGCTTAAAACAATAGAATACCGAATGACGCCGAGAAACTTTCTCGGAGAAAGGCGCGCAATGAATTGTCAAAAGTGACAAAGTCTAGTGTTGGGACACCTTCACCGCAATCGTCATAGTGATGTGCCATACAACTGATTTTCACAGCTAACAGTTCTATTTAAAAATAAATGTACAAAGTGTAAAGGTCTGCTTTGATCATCGAGCGTTTAACACGATGCAGCCGTGCCCATCACGCTACTACCTCTACAGTTATTTTACTTTGATATAAATAAAAGCTTAGTAGTTATGCAATCACACTCTAGTATGCCTAAATTCGAATTTATCGATGATTTCTAATAGGCGTATACTAAGTATGTATCTTCCAAAGGGGGTAGGCAGAGCACAAGAAAGTTACGTAGTCAAAGCCATGACTATTCTACTTTTAATAGCCACTTCTAACAAAATTGAAGATTTTAACGTAGAGTTTAATTCTAGAAGTATATGTATGTAGTTGTGATGGGTTGTATTGTATGTTAGCGTATCACCTAAAGCAGGGTTGTCTGAACTAGACCCATCTAGTTCAGGGCCAACTAAGATGACTAAATACATCGGAGGCCGCAAAATATTTACAAAAACATAATTTGCTAACTAATGTATTTAAACAGAAAAGATAAAAAAGATTGCTCGGGCCGCAACAATTTAAACCACTGGCCGCAAATATACAACCCTGGTCTTAAAGCATACCTTAACCTATGTTTATACTATGTATGTATGATGTGAAAGACTGAAATTAAAATGTCGGGGGTTTTCAACCCTCGTTACTTGGTTAGTGATGTAATTTGAACATTGTCTTAAAAATTATCTACAATTCTAAACACATTAAGTTTCATTATTTTATATCTAAATATTTCAACAAAGCTCTCCCAGCCCCCAGCTCTCTCAAGAATCCCGTTCTTCTCACAATTAGGTTATACCAGGCCTCCGTCACTCCATGTACTTGTGCGCTATAATTACCTACCGCCCGGACGAGAGGTCTCAGTCCGCCGGCGGACTAAATTCAGTGCGGTGTTCGCAAGCGAAGCGCGCGCACGTTGATAAATTTTAATAGTTCGATTCGTTCGTACGCGTACCTACAATGCCGTGTGGTGTCATATGTGCTGGAGATGGGTGTAAATAAAGCAACACTTAAATTGAATAACCGGGAATTTAGAAAGGTTAAGAAATTTATAAAAAAATATAAAACAGATGTAACTATTAAAGATTTTTTTTATTTTACCTACACAATGACGTCTATAATTATGTGTCATCTAGATGTATAGTACAGTCAGCACCAATTTATAAAAATATGTATTTTATAAACGATACAATTTTAAACTGCCACATAAGTCAGATTCACAGTTCACAGTTTCACAGTATTCACAGTTCTAAATAACATAGACACAAAAAGTTACGTTTATTTAATTTCACCGAAGAGGCAGCCCTGCGATTGCAACGGGATCGCGCGATGCGAAGCAAATACAACTATACGCTTGAGCAATTAGGCACATTTTAGCATGCAGTGGTTGCTGCCGCGACGGAGTAGGCTAGTATAGCAGTAGGTATTGGACATTTTCGAATTAGTGAAGTATCTGTTACGTAGTAACTATTTAGTAATCTGTGGTTATACCACAAACCAGCACCGACGTCGATGCAGCATTTAGTTAAAATTAGGTGAGGTGTCTTTTTAAAGCTACCCTATTTAAAACTATTTCAATCACGCGGAGTTTGTAACTAAAGTACCAAGTAAAAGAGGATACCGGTCGAGTAAATTAGCCTACGTAGTGAGCAACTTTGGGAAAGAATTCTGAAAGTTCCACGGCCGGGCGCTGAAATCACCTCAGTTTACTCTTTCCCGGTTTATTTTAGCGGCCTTTCTTCAGTACCCTCATTTACAGGATTCGCTTGTTTAGCGGACAAGTCTATGCGTATTAATGAACATTCGATACAAGTTTTTGCTCTATTATTACTACATAGTACAAAACAAAGACGCTTCCCGCTGTCTGTCCCTATCTACATATGTAGGTACGCTTAGATCTTTAAATAGTTATTTTAATTTGTTTTTGTGATTCAAGAGGTAGGTTTAAAACATGCATAATTCACCATATAAAGCCGGGGTGGGTCGCTGGTAGATTGCAATTTAATTTAATAACCTAGCCAACTTATAAACGTTGATGAATCCTTAACACATTCACTGCCACCAAAATAATCAAAGTCTTTCCCCGGGTGCCGGCAATTTTTGAGGCAAATTTTGATTAAGTACTTATGAATGTTTGAAAATATGTATACATGTATACTGCTATTATTATTATTTTAATAAAAAAACGCTTTTTTTGGATCCGAGTGGTCAGCACACATCTCGCTGGATGCTCCTAATGCACCAAAAAAATGCACCTGACGCTCGCTCGGATCCGAGTGGCGGGCGCCGCTACTATAGCCCCGCCACACTCGGATCCGAGTGGTCGGCAGTGAATGTGTTAACATATTAATTTTGAACTACTTTCTTAACCGGCTATTGTGAAACTTATTAAAAATCCATCATTTCAAAAACTTTGAAGACTCACTTTGAAATATACAGATAACTCGGCGCTAAAAATGTTTCGGCCTAGTCCGTAGCCCTTCATTTAGGAGCTACAATCGAACACGAACCGTGCGCCATCTAGTATCCCCGACCCGTGTGGTGTCGGGTCTAGAATAGCACCTCTCCATTTCTTCCGTGGATGTCGTAGGAGTCGACTAAGGAAATGGGTTTAGGTAATCTTTAGGCGACAGGTTAGCAACCTGTCCCTAATATACTGTACCTCTTACATCTGTTTTTAAACCCAAAATGATGCTAGAAGTGGCAGCTAAGCATGAAATAGTCATAATCATTGGTATGTCTATTTCACGTTTCGTGTGCTCTGCCTACCCCATTTGGGAACATAGGCGTGTCTTTATGTATCTACGTTATCGTTTTCTACTAAAACCTATGGATAAGGATACATGTAGACATATATACCGGTGGATTTTATAACTATGACACGTCTCTTTTTTGTCTGGAGTGAAAAACGTAACTGGAGGCACCTAGCCGTCAGTCCTTTGACAAAACGAAACTAAAATTGCTAGACCCGTTAATGTTCTCAGAACTGAGAACTTTAATGTCTAATGACGGCTTACTTGGGTGGAAACTTCGTCTTAAGCGTTCCTTTACCTATTTCTAGAAGCTGTTGAAAATGAATATTAACGTTTCTGTAAAATTATCGTAGGCTCATTGGAATAAAACATGATTTGTGAGTCAATTGCAGTTACGTTATGGAGTTCTTTTACGGAATATAATTTAGTTAGGAATAAGTTAGTCTTACTAACAAATTATTCATGTTAAAACTTGATTCATTCGTGAATAAAGAGTGAGTTATTTCAAGTCTAATCAAATTCTTGTTTAGTTCAAACAAACCTAAATGAAAGTTCAGTATATTATCTATGTACAAGTCTGTTATTGTAAAAAGTGTACCTGTGTCTCGTTTGGTTTAGGATAACACCTTTCCATTTCTTTCGTGGATGTTATAAGAGGCGGCAAGGAAATAAGTTAAGATACATTTTAGGCGACAGGCTAGCAACCTGTCACTATTGTACCTGCCAAGGCCAACATAAAAACCTAAAAATATCCTAGAATTGGCCTCGAAACATGAAATAGACACGGTTTTTTCTACATGTTTCGTATGCTCTGCCTACCTTTTTTGGAAATACAGCCCTGATGTATTATGTATGTTACATGTAAACAGTAACCTCGCCAGTCAAAATGCAGGGTACATACAACCTCACGGAGTAAAAGATAGCAGCTACACATACTCGTTAATTTGAACGCATGGTTCTCCATCAACGTCATTAATCATCAATTACGCAGCGACTTGACGCACATAATGAACGTATACGTGACGCGCCGGCACATAATTACAACACGATACAGTAATAACCTGCTAAATTAAACACCTTGTGATGTGCGGTTCCCACAGACGCTGTGGACCCGTGAGCAGACGATTTGTTTTATTTTTACGATTTGTTATATTATTGACGGCCGGATAGCCCAGCGGTTAGAGAACCTGACTGTGAAGCTTGAGGTCCCGGGTTCGATCCCCGGTCGGGGCAGATGTTTGTATGATGAATACGAATGTTTGCTTTCGGGTCTTGGATGTTTATCTATATATAAGTAAGTTTATCCATTGTCTAGTACCCATAACACAGGCATTAAATTGCCTACTTTGGGACTAGGTGATTGGTGTAAAAATTGTCCGATGATATTTATTTATTATTTATTATATTTATTTTAAATGGACATTAGTTAACACTGCATAGCATCTTTCACGCCTGTATTCCCAAATGGGATTGGCAGAGCATATGAAACGTTACACAATCAAAGTCAAAACCGTGACTATTTCACGTTTCGCAGCAACTTTTAGCATATTTTTAGGTTTATGTACAATAGTGACAGGATGCTAGGAGGGGTCTGTCGCCGAGAGCATATCTAAACCTATTTGTCCCTAATTGCCGATTACGACATCCACGGAAGAAATCGGGGAAATTACTTATACACTACATTACGCCTAAAATCGTAGGCGGATTTTTTTATTAACACATAAAAGTTTGCACTGACAAGGAGTAAACCATTCACGACTTTACTTCACACTTACCTTATTCTTCAGAAAAAGGTCGAGATAGGTAGAGAACTTCGTAAATGCTGCGTTCAAATATACGAGGAAAACGCAAAGAGATATGGAAATGAAAATTATTCTGAGAAATATCTACGTCGTTTAGCTGGAAGCATTCCGCATTTAAACAGATCTTACTTGTTTTTGTTTAATTTAAATGGCGGCAGTTGTTTGATGTTTCAGATTGCTGGTCATCAATTAGCCACTTAGATGCGGATTGTAATTAAACATGAAAACAATATAATTAAAAGATTGAAATCTAAATTACAATAACGTTAGTTAGCAAATTATCTTGCAAATTTTGTTTCTGTAAAGAAATCATTTATTTCATTTAATTTACTACCAGCTTAATGCTGAGTGCTTGACTGATTTTTTAAATAAAGGTTCCAAAATGACTAACGTTTCTTTCGTATATTTGAAATAACAAAATTTTGTATAACAATTTTCTCATCTTACGTATTTATCATTTATAATTAATCTGATTTACACGCTGTGACTGATTAGTCTTCTCTTCAGAACTAATCAAAATAAATACTTAGGTACACGAGTAAACATCTTGGCGTTATATACTGAAATAAATCTTGAATGTTCTTTACGTATTCCTAGAAACATTCGGTGTTTTGCGAATTCTTAAGATAATCAAATCATTACGTACCTACCGTATCGTGATAATTAACGTCTCAAAAGGTTCCAGAAATTCCCTTTGGCAATTAAAGCCTCGAGGGAGTTTTTACGTTTATTGTTTTCGAACTTCCTGAGCTTATTCTCATTGCCAATTAGTTCAAGGATCTGTTTCACACTACGAATTAGATTCATATCTTACTAATTTTCGACCATTATTCGCTTTACATCGAGCGTTGTTTTGTACGAATACGAACCAACTATTAATAGGTGGATATTTTTCAATAAATAAATATCTACTTCCATAGAGCTTTAGTTTTTCTCACATTCTTCGAATGCATTTAAATCAAACAACGTCTTAGAGGTGTTTAGCTACATGTTCGCGTGAACAGCGCGGTGGCGTGCAGTGCGCGTTTGGCAGCGGTTGCCGCGGCTCCGAGACGAAGGGTTCCGGACGTTACCGGTTCGTTACAACCAAATATCATAATACAATGTTCTCAATACACCGTAATGTCAAAACAGACAAGTTTCATAATGCCTAAAATTCGAAATGACTTAAGCCTAATTCTTAATATGCACAATTCCTGATATCCCTTTAAGTCTAATTGACTTTTTCTTGTGTTTACTAATTTCCAAATCAACCTAATCTCAAAATGACTAAAGCAAAACAAAACAGTCGCAAGATTTAAACGTCAAATTCTCGATATGGAAAGTTTTCATTGAGAGGTAAGACAGTATAAATTTAATTATCATCTTACGGGTTTCAGTTTGAAGGTTGAGTTTACGTCGAGTTGATACGTTTCAGACAAAGGCCTTTAGGCCTTTAGACAAAATTTTAGGCATTATGAGAAAGTGTGTTTTTGAATTTGGGATGTAATGAAACTAATGCAATTTTTTTTTTTTTTTTTTTAATGGCTTTCACCCTTGCTAGGTTTGCAAGGAGTATTTTGCCAATGTCGACGTAAGGACATAACACACGTGAGAAGAATGTTCAGTTAAAATAAATTCGATTTTTGGGTAGGATCAGACGGGAGACCTAAAACAAATAATATTAGTTAATGAACGGCACAGACTATACAAAACAGACAAGACTTTTACACAAGTTATTATCACTACATATTATAAAACAAAGTCGCGGTCGCCGTCTGTCCGTCTGTATGTGTGCTTCAATCTTTAAAACTACGCAACGGATTTCAATGCGGTTTTTTTCAATAGATAGAGTGATTCCAGAGGAAGGTTTATAGCTGCACTAATATTATATAATATATAAAAATCTATACTAAAACTCCAATAATGTAACCCATCTCACGCTTTTTTGCGAGCTTTTAATC
>BHDV01071953.1:0-26945 GCA_005406045.1 Adoxophyes honmai | reverse complement strand
TAAAATGGTTGCCCACAATTGCTTGTAGGCAACTTTTTGAATCTGAAAAAATTATAGATTTTTTAATATTGTGTGATTTTGTGACTAATGCAATTTAACTTTCAGTCGAAATACCAACTATACGTTTTGGATATCGGGTGTAATGTGTAAACGTCAATATAACATTTTGTTTGAATGAAAATTAACGTTTTTGAGATTTTAGTCATTTTCGAACCAAGACAATTTGAGATAAAGTCGAAATAGGTTATAGGGTATTATGATATTTGGTTGCAATGAACCGGTAACTTCCGGACTAACCCGAAGCATGTAGAGTTTTACTCAATTTAAGACGTGAATTATCCATATTTTTCGTTATAATGTATTTTCTTTTTAATTTTTGAACACATGCCATGCAAAGACTAACATTTTATTACCCTACCATTGGAATGTAATGAATGACGGTTGAATATTTCAAACAATGGAGTGTTACGAAACCCAATCGTAAATCACCATTATTGGCGTAAAATATGTACCTAAGTGTAATGTGCTTTACAAACATAGATACACAACAAGCCATTTCGGTGTCGATGAACTTAAAAAGCTCCCTGATAGGTACAAATTAATGATAGCCATTGTTTACAATCAGCTGAAGTAGGTATTAAATAGGTAGGTACAAAAATAATGCAGTTGAATGGGAGAAAACGGAAATCTTCGATATTGTCAAAAGGAAAGAGGGTTCTACCCTACCAACTAAAATCAATTCACGCTGGGACAAAATAGCAATTCTCCATTTCTTCCTTGGATGTCGTAAGAGGGGACTAAGGAAACAGGTTAGGTGCTTTATGCGACAGGCTAGCAACCTGTCACTATTATACCTCTTTCATCTATTTTTATACCAAAAAAATGCTAGAAATGGCTACAAGACGTGGTTTTAGCTATGCTATGTTTCATCATCCTATGCCTACCACTTTTTGGGAATATAGTCGTGATTGTATATAAATAAATAAACAAATATCACGGGACAATTTACACCAATTGACCCAGTTCCAAATTACGGGAAGCCTGTGTCATGAATACTAGGCAACGGATATACATACTTACATATCGATAAATACACATATGGAACACCCAAGAATCACACAAATATCTTCCTCTACCGGGAATCGAACCGGGGACCCCAAGCTTCGTAGTAAGGGTTTGTGACAACTGGGCTATCCAGCCGTCCTAATAAATGGAATTTAACTTGTACTGAAATTCGGTCATTATTAGGTACAAGAGTAATTTTATTCGTAAATTCTAAAACACAGCTTTAGGCACTAATTAAGCATGTAAATGTATTTGAAGAATGAAGTGACGAATTTTAATTGCAAATTACTTCACAAGAAACGGGCTAACTAAACTGTAATAAATGAGTTTTTAATTCGTCCGTATTTTTTTAAACAACTCGAATTCCAATTAATTTTGCAGTCGGTGCGGATTGCGTTCTGAAATACAAATGTCCTGGAAAATTAGGTCATCCATCGGTCCGACTTTTACAGATAGCTTTATGTGTAGAAAACACCACTGCATGTACTGTACTTTACCATGTTTATAGTATCTTCTCTTTATGTCGGTCTCAATAATTTAGTTTCCTCTCTTCTACTCAAAGGTTGACTTAAGGGATAAGTCCGCCTTTGTATTTTGCCGTTTCATTTGTATACAACTTTGTTTTTCGTATTTTGTGATTTTTTCTCTTGTACAATAAAGTGTTTACTTACTTACTTACTTACTTACTTAATAAAGTCTAATCTAGTAACTAGACAAAGCAGCAGAAATAAATCAAGATATACACATGTTATGCCGATATTCATAAATAATTAACAATTTAATAAGCACCTATCTATACTAGAGACCTTTAGGTACTTAAAAGATGGTAAACAATGTTGATGTGTCTTTTTATTTAAACATACACTTTATAAATCAAAATCTTTACATTTTACAATTTAGGTATGAAAAAATCATTTACTTTCATAATTGAATTGTATAGTGTAACGATTTTCATTTTTACACTGTGTATTTCAATAAAAAGACATGTCAAGATTGTTTACCATCTTTTAAGTACCTAAAGGTCTAAAGTATAGGTAGGTACTTTAATTATCTAATACATGACTCTATGTGGAGACTACCTACTCTTTATGTTTTTGACGGTTCTATTTAAAGTACTCGAGAGATATAATGGAAAAGGTTCGGGTTATAGATAAACGTGAAGGTTAAAACCAAAATGGGATTCTAAAAGCGCCCACGGTTAATTAACCCTTCGGATGCCAACAACAAAAAAGTAACCGCATGCCAGTCGCATTCCTTTTAGACGGAGTAAGCCACAACAATTTCTATGAAAAACAAGCTATCCAAAAAAAATTATGTCGATGGGCGTTAAAATGTTATTGAAAATTACATACATACATACATACATACATACATCACGCCTGTACCTATTCCCTAATGGAGTAGGCAGAGCACACGAAACGTGACATAGACAAAACCATGATTATGACTACATATTTCACGCTTCGCAGCCATTTCTAACTTAATCTGAAAACAGTTGTAAGAGATGTGACAGGTTGCTAGCTTGACACCTAAACCTATTTCCTTACGACATCCACGGAAGAAATGGAGAGGTGTTATTCTATCCCGACACCACACGGGAAAATAATGTTGTGAATATTATTGATTTTAATTAAAATTGAGTAGGTACGTGATCTCCCATTGGCCGGATAATCCCGCAGGATTTGTCAGAGCCGATCCGTGTGCACTCGCCGGGTTTAATTAATAAATGCTAATCCAGCATAGCAATGTCGTCGCTGCTAAAACGCAATGTTTATGGAATTCAGCTGTAGCTTTGGTTATACATAGCAGATAACGTGGCAGAGCACTCGAAATGCTACGAAGACAAATCCATGACTATTACACGATACGTGGGCGTTTCTAGCAATTTTTTTAGGTTTTGACTTAGGAAGTATACCTACCTAATGGTGAAAGGTTGCTAGCCTGTCACCTAAAATATACGTTAATCAATTTCCTTACGACATCCACGGAAGAAATTTCGGCGAGTGGTTATCGGTACCTACCCATATTATCTATACTAATATTATAAAACTGAAGAGTTTGTTTGTTTGTTTGTTTGAACGCGCTAATCTCAGGAACTTCTGGTTTGATTTGAAAAATTCTTTTTGTTTTGGATAGACCATTTATCGAGGAAGGCTTTTAGGCTATATAACATCACGGTGCGACTAATAGGAGCGAAGAAATATGGGAAAATGTGGAAAAAACGGGGGAAATTAGTCACTATTCCACGCGGACGGAGTCGCGCGCACAGCTAGTTTATTATACAGGTACAGACATTAATATCTGCTGAAGCTGTGCGTGCAAAAATATCTGACACGTCGACACGTCCTACCGCCCCTAGTCGTACTTAGGTATCAGAAATTGATACAGCTTTTTTGTGTTAGACATGATGTTGGCGACTGTACCTACGTAGAACGCACCATAACCCTATTTATAATTGTCGGTAGGTAAAAATAAGAACATAACCGTAGAATTAGATTTTCTTTCCAAGTTCTACTTTTAGATCTAAAATGTATCTAGCACCTGAAAGGGGAGAAAACCAACAGTTCAGCATAATAATTAAAAAATGATTATGATTGCCGTGAATAGTTTGAAAACTTAGGTACTATTGACACAACAGGCTTCTGGTTAATTTAAATCATCTGTTTTCCATCAACAACGCAAAACTTAACCCTTACAGAAACACTAAAAACATGACAATAAAACTTGCATTTCGATCAAATTGCACAACTCTACTCCTTCGCGAGCATAATCCAACACTGGCAATACTTTCAAAGTCTACGCTCACTGAACTCAAGAAGCGATACCGTTCGTTCTCATTGCGAATTCGTGATAAGTTGGGGGTCGTTGTGCGGGCGCTCAGGCGCGCGGTCGCGTCGCGAGCCGGGAGGGCACTGGTCCGCCCGGGCATGCCGCGCCCAGAGCCGACTACACTCCCGGTTCGTGCTTTCGCTTCACGAGCCTCCGCGACGTGATTAAGCGAGTTTTAAACTGTTTGCAGTGCTGAGTAAGATATTCGGCGTGAAGAAAACGATTATCCGTTAAGGTGCTCATTACCGCGACTGTCGCGCCTATCCAGTTTCTCGTTGCTAAGATTTTACAGATATTTCACGACGGTCTTAAACCATTATTGTATATGTATACCTAAAACGCCTTAGCGAATAAAACGAACAGCGACGTTTGCAAAAGCGTAATTTTATTGTGTGTAATTTTTATTTATTTTTACTGCAAAATTAAAAACGCGTTGGTCGTTGATTTATTCAATCGACTACTGAGTCGATTGAAAAAAATATCATAAGCAGGTATCATACATACATTGAACGCATTTGGATATCCAAAATCGGGGTGATTAACGAGAAGGGTTGGAAACCGTACAGTGTAATAAGCCCCTTAAGTTGCGTAATGAAAAAGGCTTCTTTGTTAAGAAATGAAAAGGATTATAATCTCCTTTTAAAGTTAAATAAATTAGAAATATCAAGCTGTTCAGAATATTTAAGTGAAGGTTTTACTCGTTCTGGGCTTGAAAGTCATAGCTACCTGCCCTTCATTATTTGGTGAGGCAGATAAAGGCTCACTCTGCGCATAGTTATCCATTACTTTTGTTAAAAATTGTCGTTAAATTATATCAACATTGTTGGGAACAAATTAACCATGGTAATTACTGAATATTTCGCGGAGTCCCAAAGAGCCTCTACGTGTGCTTCATTTGTCCGGAATGTGGATCAAACAAGCGAGCATCAAAGGTAGCTTGGTCTCGCTTGACGAGCACGTCTGCGAAGGCTCAATTAAAGTAAGAGGCAGGTACTTAAAAAATGTAACTCTTACGCCAGACCTGTTACCCACTAAGCACGAAACGACTTCCTTGAAAACCCTTTTTTGCTGAACTTTCCTCTTGTGGGCTTTTACCGACCGTTATTATTTGCCAAGGAGAGAAACCCTGTTTTCGCCAATCGGAAAAAGTTAACGACTAAATTGTGTAAAGGCGGAGTAATCATTTTGTCGTTTTTCTTGTGTAGGTGTTTGAAAATATTTTGATGAGAAACTGAAAATATTAATCAAATTAACGATACCATTTTCAAGCCCTTGACAATAAAAACATTACTCTTCACAGGCAACATGTAAAGAGGTTGGAAGTTCCGTTAAAACCACTGATTTATTCAATCATCTTACGACTTGTAAGGGGTTCAGTGGGTTTATGATCAAAGTGGAGTGAAGCATAAAAACAAAACACGTAAACACTAAACATGTGGATCATAAAGGCGGTGACATCAAAGCGCACTCTGGCATCGCGAATAATACAAACTTGGGCTTTTATTACTTTGTATGGTTAGGTAGATAAAGCTGAATGACGCTCTTAGTTCGGTGCTAATGCAGCAGAACAATTAACAAGTACTGTTTTAAACTTTCGTGATTCTCACACATATTTATGTTTACGCGGGACTTAATCACGGTATTTTTTAATTACCTCTCGACGTTTCGGCCGCGTTACAGCGACCGTGGTCACGAGTTGACTGAAGCGGAGCTCGACGTCTGTTTGGCAGCCCGGGTCCTTCGAACTACCCGCACTTGATTTTCATCAGTAACGGCTCCCCGAACTACCCGCGTTTCACCGATATTGTCCACCGTTCCTCTATTACACCGACACACAACACGTGTGACGTGATACGGGGAAAGCTTAGTGACAATGACATGCCGGAATCTTACATGGTTTTGCTTAGGAACTGCTTGGAAGGGAGTTACTTGAGCTGTATACTAAATGCGACACCACAAGTCAAAGGAATACTTATATTTACCTTCATTCAAATTTAAGCTATGGTAATTTCACATAGAGTGCCCATGCCATAAACTAGTACAGCGTCAAGCAGTGGTACGTTTACCTTGTACGCGGAACTATAGCATTGTTTCAATGAATCCAGACGCTTCTTAATCACACAGTGTCCCTCGCAGCGAGTAGTCCATTTCCGCAGCCCGTCTCGACTTCATGAAAATTTTATGACTCAATCCGCTCAGGCTTTTCTAAGCCCCCAGTAAATACTACTGGAATCTGATCCACGGATTCCGGGTGAATGGTGCCCACAATAAATCACGCTGCGTTCAATCGCTCCCGATATTGCGCAAATATTACACACCTGCTGTGCCACATTACAATAATGTTTGGATTACGAATGAATAAGATATGGCCAATATTGCCAATTGTTTTTCACTTATTCGATATGTTTTGATAAATTGGAAAACATTTGAATTTGAAAATTGTGCTTTTGTTTCTTTCTTTGTTTACACTTTTCGAGAAACTGTTTGTACTTTTCATGTTCAGCTGGTTACTTAAAAGGGCTAAAGTTTGTACAGTCGAGTTCATTAAGATATGAGCAAAACGGAGGGTTCAAAAATATCTGTACACTTTTATGACATTGACAATAAGGTGCAAAAGTTTACATATTTGGCATTTGTCTGCTCTTATATTTATGAACTCGACAATGTATGTATAAAAATATACAGGGTGTCCCAAAACTCAACGATAATTTGGGACCGGATGAAGGGCCAAGTTATACCAGTTCAGGGAAAAATAAAAAAAAAATTCCATGTCACTCGGTTCAGGAGTAATAGGCACTTTTTCAAAAGAGTTAGAAATCGACACCCTCGGTTGTATCTTCTAGTCCTGTGATCACCAGTGTCACTATTTCGCTGAGATTTTTTTAATTTTGGGATCTTCATTAACGATGCTATTAATCGCAACCACAAATTGATGCCAAAAACATTGGTAATTTAATAAAATAAGTCAAGTTTTAGAGAGTCATAGTTCACGAAAATATTGTTAGGTAACTTTGACTCTTAATTTTGAAAAAATAAAGTACTGGACTACCCTTGGCAAGTTATTTCAAAAGATGGCGCATTTAATGAAGATTTTAAAATGGTGCAACACTTGCCCTTTTGCTTGCCATTTAAAATTGTATTGCTTAGTTTTTGCAAATTGAGCTCATTTTCAACAACTCAACATTATCTTATAAAATACGGATAACTCACGTTATAAATCGAGTTTAGCTCGACATGTTTCGGACTAATTCGTAGCCCTTCATCTAGGAGCCGCGGCAGCTGCTGCTGCCAAACGCGAACTGCGCGCCTCGGCTCTCTTCGCGCGACTGCTCGTGCTCGACGAAGCTAACACTGGCTCACGACTACCCTCGTTATTATCGTCATTTATATTATTGTCAAAAATAGGGTAGCACACAACACTAACTACATCACTTTGTAAAGGCACCTCCACACTCGCTGTTGACGCAGTACGAAGATTCAAAACCGTCTTCCAACTCGGAGGCACCGACCAACCACTATCTCGATTAAAATTTGGACGTCTACTAATCTCTATAGCTTCACGTACTTTTCGTTGAATGTAAAATTTCTCCCTTGCTAGTACGGAAACCTTGTCAAAACGGATATAGTGCGTCGAATCAGAGTTCATTGAGTGTTCGGCAACGGCTGACCCCCGATCATCTTGTTTCTTCATACTGCGTATGTGCTCCGATAACCTCGTGGAAACATTGCGTCCTGTCTCTCCGATGTAATTTTTGCCACAAGAACATGGAATCATGTATACCCCGGAACCACTCAGGGGCTCTTTATCCTTTGGTGAACGCATCCACTGTCTCAACTGCTTTTGAGGGCGGAATATCGACTTGATGCTATATCTACGGCGTAACAAGTGCCCGATTCTATCCGTTACCCCTTTTATATAAGGCAAGTACACTGGCAACCTCTCAACCTCTTCTGGCCGCTGACGAGCCGACACGTTCACAACACGGTTACACTGCCTCCAGTTGTACCCATTGCTTTCTAATACACGCTTCACGTGACCCAGTTCACGATCAACAAACCGAGGATCACAAATTTTTAAGGCACGATTTATCAACGTTCTGGGCAAAGAAGATAAATGACAAGGATGGTGGTGTGAATCTGCCCTCAAGTAACGATCAGTATGAGTTGGCTTACGATATAAGAAACAAGATGATCGGGGGTCAGCCGTTGCCGAACACTCAATGAACTCTGATTCGACGCACTATATCCGTTTTGACAAGGTTTCCGTACTAGCAAGGGAGAAATTTTACATTCAACGAAAAGTACGTGAAGCTATAGAGATTAGTAGACGTCCAAATTTTAATCGAGATAGTGGTTGGTCGGTGCCTCCGAGTTGGAAGACGGTTTTGAATCTTCGTACTGCGTCAACAGCGAGTGTGGAGGTGCCTTTACAAAGTGATGTAGTTAGTGTTGTGTGCTACCCTATTTTTGACAATAATATAAATGACGATAATAACGAGGGTAGTCGTGAGCCAGTGTTAGCTTCGTCGAGCACGAGCAGTCGCGCGAAGAGAGCCGAGGCGCGCAGTTCGCGTTTGGCAGCAGCAGCTGCCGCGGCTCCTAGATGAAGGGCTACGAATTAGTCCGAAACATGTCGAGCTAAACTCGATTTATAACGTGAGTTATCCGTATTTTATAAGATGAGTGAGTCTCACGGTAGTTTAATGTTAAATGTAACTCAACATTAACAATTTTGTTTCTAAAATTTGCTATTTTTTGTTTCTGGTCTGTAATAGAATTATTATTTTTAGCAAAGAGTTAATTGAGTCAGTTAATATTATAAATGTGAAAGTTTGTGAGTATGGATGTTTGGATGTTTGTTACTCTTTCACGCAAAAACTGCGCAATGGATTTTAATTTTAAGCGCTGTACGTCCAGTGCGTTCAAGTGTAGTCGTTAACGAATTATCGCAAAATTGTATGGAAACTGCGACAGCGCCGCCAGCGGAACGTTTGCACTACTGCCACGGTCGACACGTCCCCATTCAATTCTGCGATAGCTCGCAAACGATTTCGTTAACGACTGCATGATCGATTTGAACACACTAGACGCTCTGAACAGCTCCGATCACGGCCGATAAGGGTCGATCGGCGCCGGCGGAAGCCGTTCAGCGCCTTCTACGGCTGAGCGTAGCCGGCGACGGCCAAACATAGCCGACGACGGCCGTAGTAACTACTAATTCATCTAAAACACTAGCTGTTCCCACACCTGAACGTCTAGTGAATTGAAAACGATGATGGATTCGATAACGATTTCGTTTGCGAGTTATCGCGGAATTGTATGGAGACGTGTCGACCGCCGCAGTTGTGCAAACGTACCGCTGGCGGCTCTGTCTCAGTTTCCATACAATTTTGCGATAACCCGCAAACGAATTCGTTAACGACTGCATGTTCAATTACATTACACTAGACGCTCTGTTCGCCCGACTCAACGGCCGTTCGCAGCCTGTTGGACGTCTTGACGGCCGTACGGATCGCGAGAGCGCCGATTGCCGCTGTACGGCAGATCGTGGGCGATCGGCTTTCTCGACGGCTGAAAGTCGGCGTTTAGCCGCGTAGACCGCCGATCAGGTAAATGCGTAGGTATACCGTGGTGTAAAATACTCGGCGAAAGCCAAATCCGCGTCGACTGGTTTGGTGAGACTCTAATCTGTGACAATTTTAACTGCCTAGCTATCACGGTTCTTGAGATATACGTAACTCGCAGAATGCTGATCACTAAAAACTGCCAAAGTATCAAGTTTTTTCTATGGGGGTTATTATTATTACTATTTTAATTTGAGTATTTGTTGTTAGAGCGACAGCAGAAATACCTACAACGTCTCTCAAAATTTCAATTGCCTAGCTCTTACAGTTCTTGAGATATAGCCTGGTGACAGACGGACAGACGAACAAACAGACAGACATGGAAATCTCAGTAATAGAGTCCCGTTTTCACCCTTTGGGTACGGAAAACAAACAAAGAATAGCAATTTTAATAACAAAATTCTTAATGTTAGGTTGTTAATAATGACCTCAATTTGTAAAAAACAACAAATATTTTATTTTATTGCAAGCAAAAGGGCAAGTGTAGCACCAATTTAAAATCTTCATTAAATGCGCCATCTTTTGAAATAACTTGCCAAGGGTAGTCCAGTACTTTATTTTTTCAAAATTAAGAGTCAAAGTTACCTAACAATATTTTCGTGAACTATGACTCTCTAAAACTTGACTTATTTTATTAAATTAACAATGTTTTTGGCATCAATTTGTGGTTGCGATTAATAGGATCGTAATGAAGATCCCAAAATTAAAAAAATCCCAGCGAAATAGTGACACTGGTGATCACAGGACTAGAAAATACAACCGAGGGTGTCGATTTTCAACTCTTTTGAAAAAGTGCCTATTATTCCTGAACCGAGTGACATGGAATTTTTTTTTTATTTTTCCCTGAACTGGTATAACTTGGCCTTTCATCCGGTCCCGAATTATCGTTGAGTTTTGGGACACCCTGTATACATTATTCATATTTAACATCACCACTGCTCTTGGATATCCGCTAAGCCAGACAAATTTCAGATACGTTACCAACCCAGATGCCGAAGGTGTAATGACCTCATTGACAGTAATTGTATCGACCTCTACGTCGGAACACAACTGTGCGAACGCTGCTGCATTGCTACCGGATTAGCGAGTGAGTTGGTGATAGCGATCTGGACGGAACTTGCAAAAGGTTCTCCTCTCGCAACATGTTCATATACTTACCATGTCCTAAACTATTATAAGAAAGTTTACAATGTTACACAGAACAATAAAGCTTAAGTATTGTTATTTACATGAAAAACATCAATTAGGTACGGGTACAAATATTTTGTACGTATTGATCTCTCTACAGGATGATGTTATGCCTGGGGACCGAAGTCCACAGAGAGAAAGTTGGAAATTGTATTTATGCAATCGATCTTCGAAACTTCGATAGCACCATGTAGGATTCACCGTTTGTGGTAGAAGATCTACTACTCGTCGATTAATAGCGCTAGTTGTCCCTACAAAGATGAAGTATATTCTCAAACTATATACTTCATCTTTTTTTAATAACCTTCTCAAAAACACTATCCTTCTACTTAGTTGTTGAGGTTACTGAAGCCGAGTTAAGTCCTCAAAGAATCGCGAATCCGTGATACAGAAAAAGTGTTCTAATAACGAAATTTCGCCCCCATCTCGGTCGGCAGGCGGTGCTTTGTCATACTTTTATTCTCCGTTGAATTTTTATTCGTTTCCCTTTAACGATGGCGTTTTTTATTGGATATCGTCATTTGAAATAGAATGGGTTCTACTTTGCGGAATTAAGACTACCTCCAGTAGAGTCTCAATTTGGGCCTATCTTATTTTTTTTCTTCTTCATTTTTACATACATACATACATACATCACGCCTGTATTCCCAAGAGGGGTAGGCAGAGCACATGAATTCAAGAATTCAGTGCCACATCTAGCAATTTCAGGGTATCCAGATGGTTAAACGTGATATTGCAGTGACAGGTTGCTAGCCCATCGCCCACAATACACTAACCCTTTCCCAGAGTCGACTCTTACGACACCCACGGGAAGAAAGGGGGAGGTGCTATTCTAACCCGGCACCACACGGGGTTCTTCATTTTTTGCTTTTTTAAATCCGTGAGGCAGTGCCGTAACTAGCCTTTTATGCGCCCTGTGTGAGCTTTGAAAACTGCGCCCTTGAAGACACTGGTCTGGTCATTTCTGCGCCCATCCAAGGGTCTGCGCCCTGTGCCTGGGCACCGCTGGCACCGCCCTAGTTACGGCACTGCCGTGAGGTGTTTAGAATAAAACCTCTTAATTTCTTCTGTTGACGTTTTAAGAGGTGACCAAGAAAATAGGTTAAGGGTATATTTTAGGCGACAGGCTAGCATAGCAATATCGGAAGAAATGGAGAGGTGTTATTCTAAACCCGACACCACACGACAGCTACAACTTACAAAAGCTAATAATTCTATAAAATGTATAGGTATAGCTCTTTCATATAAGCCTGAGCAAATACCTTTCCTATGTGTAATACAGTGCAGAACGATAAAATCATCCGCCTACATTAGAAACAATGTACGATAGCCTCTGAGGTAACTGAACACTTTAATACCTTGTCGCGTTCAATGACACATTGAATACTTGCAGCACTGTCGTTCATTGTGACATAGTATTAAAATGTTCAGCCTGAAGCAAACTTTGTTGCATGCATGACAATATATTGGCGCTTGCAGGATGCGACTAGATAAAGTGTCCAGCGCAAATGTGAAAAACAACAATTAGTATTAAACAAATAGGTTGCTTGGCAGAGATCGCTCTATAACAAAAAAGGCCCGCGTTTTGTCTCCTAGCCTTTTTGTTTTTTGCCTGTTCTGTTTGTGATCTCAAATCGATCTTTTTTGTGCTACCTATTGAATAAAGTACATTTGAATTTAATTTAATTTAATCAACCCGATCGGACTATTTTCGATGTTATACGTTTAATCTTTAAAACGCTACAAAATTAACGAGTATCTGCGCCGCAATATAAAACTCATTCCCATTCTGATCTGACCGCAAAGGGTTCAAAACCTAAGTAGATAATTGCGCGCGCTGTATTTATCTCACGCCCAAATTCATTTGGAAACAATTATTTCTGTACAAAGAGGAATAATAAAGCGTCGTACATACTCGTGTCTCTTTAATACAAGAACACATATCCTGGCAAGGATTTCATTACCTTCCGCGACGGACGGACGCTGCAAACCTCATTTGCGGGGAATGAGGCCGCAGATTAACCCGCAGTAATGTGTGAGGCGATGTCGAACTAAAAGCCCATCCGCCATCTCGCATGTGCGACGCGACTGAAAACTATTTCCGACTGTGCCGGGTAAAACTTTAAGTGAAGGAAGCGACATACTTTACCCCCTATGTCGCTTCCTTCACTTAAAGTTTTAAAATCACGTGGTGATTGATTACCTTTAAACCTGAAATATGGTTTTTTGTCACTGTAGGTAATAGTTACAGTATGTCAGATTCATGAAGTATCAGCTCAGCAAGGCACCTTTTTCGAAAAGTCACACTATAATTTAATACTTCCTGATTTGTAGAGTCAAGTCAAAGTTGTAAAAATAAAACTCAATCGAAATTGGGAAACTGCAATCTGGGACAGAAATCTTTAGCATAGAAATGATATTACATACTTTGGGTGTTAAATATTCTCTAAAATTATTCACGGTAGTTTCAGCGCGGGCAGGCGGGCGACCGCCATTCCTCGAAGCTTTACACACAAAACTCTCAACTCTTGTTTGCAACTTTTGGGTTCCTACGTGGAAGTAGGTTAGTTTCCAAAACAAAGCGCCCTTTCCTAGTAAATACAAAACATTTTCTGAAACCCTGAAAATGTGCGCAATAAATTCTTTAAACCTTTAAACCGAATAAAAATAGCTCTAAATACTTACAACCAAAGCATAAAACTACGAAAACTCACTCTTAAAAAAATTCTCATGGCGTAATAAATTCTCGGAAACACTAGGAAATAAAGAAGGGCATGGCAAAGCCATAACACAAATGCCACGCCAACATCTAAATCCGTTAAATGCCCAAGGCGGTCGCAGTTCGATCTCCATTCCACAACTTATTAATTTAACAAGTTTCGTGACGTTCTGCTCAATTGGTTCTGCGATTCATCCTTAAAAATGTTTTAGGTCGGGTCGCAGGCGGGGCAATGAGGGAATCCGCTGAATGCGGGCAGCTTGCGGGCGCCCGCGGGCTCTCGACAACTATGCGGCCCGTTTTCATTAACGCTGTGTTTCTTTCGTCAACATTTCATTTCAGCCTGGAAATATAACATACTTACTTATAAATGGAGAAGAATTTAATTACATAAATTATCCTGTTATGTATGATATACAGTTATGTGAGAGTGCTACGCCGTGCAACGTGGTGTTTAGCAACAATATTTCGTCAGTATTAACTTTACCGTTCCTTTACCATGCTCTTCGGATGATAATAAAACCGCACTGACAGTCGGTTGTTTTTATTAGCCTCATAGTATTCCACTGCTGGGCAAAGACCTCCCTTTTTTCTGCCACTCATTCTAATCTCGAGCATGCAATCGTTTCGAAAAGTGTCTCACCACCTCATCTTGGGTCTGCCCCTGTTCCTTTGGCCATCCCTTGGAACCCATTCGGTAACGATGCGTACCCATCGGTCTTGGTGCATTCGACAGTCGTCTCCTACTTCGTTGTATGTATCTGCAACTAAACTAATAACAAAATTACTTGTGAAATGATTATACTTCTACGAGAATACAGATCTATGTGAACTGAATAGTTTGAAACGTTTAACTGTTCATATCTATTTATCTTGGTTATTTTTTGTCGGCGTGATACCCTGAACTCTTTATGTCGTACGTTACGTTTAAAAAAAAGTAAGAATTTTTTAATGCGACGTTTGTACGGTACACCCGTATTCATAAACATTTCATTCGGCTGTAAAAGTGAAATAAAGCACTGGGTCAACACCTTGATGGCGGCATTTACGAGTATTCAAACGAAGGTTCCCGGCGAGTTGAAATACATAAATTATGGAGGTATGAGAGAAAGCCGTAGTGAAAATTTATTATGAAATTTGTGGAGTGGCGCGGCCAAACGGGAGCGAGTCAATCTCGGGCGGGAAGATTTACAGGTGGCGGATTGATTCCTTTTAACTCAAGTTATTTTCCACTCCGAAATAAGACTTTAAGTGGGCCAAAGCTGAAAGTTCTCAGACGTACAGCTAAGTAATTTTATGTCTATTTTAACGCTAGGACCTTTTTGACTCTACACGAAATTTCAGGATAATTCACTTGAAGTTTCAAGTAATCGACTTAACGCCGCCAACGTTATTATCTCCTTCGATAGGCTGTAAAGATGAGAGCAACATAATACCTAACGTAATTTGTTACTTGCGTAGAACTTTTATTGAGTCTAAGAAAATTGTTCGATAACTCTCACGTGGCTAGTAATCGCGCAGATTATTGCGAATATGTAATTGGACAAAGATAAGTCTGCGAACGCGAAAAAGTAGGAAGTGTACGTCACGTACTAGTTTCGACGAGACGTGTGGCCAGTGTCGGTGTTGTCACCGGCACGTATAAGTTTGTGGGAGTACATAGGGTGTTATTAATTCAAAACGTGTCACCTCCCGAGGCTCGGTGACAAGGGTTCGACCTCACTACGTCAAGCTCCGAACAGTACAGCACGTGTCGTTGCGAACCTAACAAGATACCCGTCGGCACCTATTTATTTTAGTGAAATACTTACCTGATTGGCGCTGATTCGATAAACTGATAAATATCAAAGGCCTGAATCGAAGCGGTAATTCTATTCAAATGTGTTTACTGCCGGCTCGAAAAAGGAGTCTATTCAATTTGTAAACCTATTTACATGAACAGAAATGCTAACAACCCAACTCGTTACGGCTTATAAAAGTTTGAAAAGTATTTTAAAATTTTGTCGAAATGAAGTCTGAATATTTTATTAAAATTGAAAAACTAAATTTAATTATTTAAAGGATTTATGTTACGATAATTTAGCATAATTAGGTTCTAAGTTAGAAGAAATAATAATTATGATAAAATTGGTTATGAAGCGTGAAATAGTCGTGATTTTGTCTATGTAGCATTTTGTGTGTTTTGCCTACATTATGTGTTTGTATGATGTTTTGATGCTTGTTATATGATATACATTTATGGCTACCCACCTTAATAAATGTCCAAACTTCAAAGTACGTGTCATTTGTGATTATCAGGGTTGCTGTGTGTGTTCCTCTTGAGAATGTAGTTCAAAAGGAGTCGACTCCCTGCGCTCAAGTAATGGAGTTACAATTTCGGCTTTATCGTTTATGAAATTATAAGCTAAATGCTTAAGTAGCTCTAAGCATACATAGTGACAGATAGCGGAAAGCTACAATGTTTTATACTGTGTAGGTAGTGATAGTGATGACGATGGATAATTACTCGTCTTTCTATTCAGATTAATAATCCCAATTTATTATTTACGGTTCCCACTAATCTAAGCATCAGTCGCGGAAACCCGCAATAATTTGGATCGTTATGCTTAAACTGCCGGTTATAATCGACTTACTCGGAAATATCAAAGTTCTGTTGGTCTTTTGGAGCCAAATAAAGCCTTTTAGGGAGGGTGGATTGATGTTGGAATTTAACGGGGTCAATTTGTCGATTTGTGCCCGGTTGTTACAAGTTAGAGAGCACTTTTGTTTAAGATCGGAGCGCTAGCTAGCTTAGAATACCATTGTCAGTTTTAGGTTAGGTAGTAAATAGTATAGCATAATATTTTGTTACGAGTTTGTGATGCGTGACACCTATTCTAAGGTATTCAGCTAACAGTATAATTTGTAGGTCTACTATGTATATGTATGAGAATGGTAGGTTTGACTTAAAATGTAGTATGGAAAACCGTGTGTCAAAAATACACAATTACACATATTAAAAAACTCATAATTCTTACGAGAAAGTATAGTTTCGACTCGCAGGCATAATGACATTGATTTTATTAATAATACTTATGTTCAAAAACCCGCAGAAGCGGAATTAGCTTACGAAAATATGTGATAGTTAAAATAAGCATTATTAACATAAGCAAGATAATATAAGCAAGGTATAAAAATATCAACAGTTGGAACAAGTTTAATTAAAAAACGATATCGTAAAGGAGGTTGCAATGTTAGCAAACTTTTAAAAGACTGCCGGAGCTGTAAACTTATCTGTGAAAGCACCTTTTCTCATTAAGTAGTCGGCGAGTAGAGATAGTAAAATTCTGAGAACATTCTGCTTTGTAATGCACTTGTACCGTTGAGCAAGACTGGAAAATTTATGCATAGTTTTACAGTTAGTATTACGAGTTGTTGTTTTTCGAATATTACTTATTTATAATTAGGAGAATTCATCCATGATCATGTCACGTCTCCAAAAATGAATGTTATAGTGTGTTTGTGTGTGCGTGCGTTTGACTTTTGGATACTTTGAACTAAATACAAATGTCGAGGTCACATATTGATAAATAACTCCAGAAAATTAAACAATGTAAGTAATTGCCTTTAAATCAAAAAAATTTGGAGGTAAGGCAGTAAAACAAATCAAAAATATAAACACTACTTTTAGTCGTGTATAAAATATTAAACTCGTATCTCAAGAGGCCAACAAAGTAAAATTGTTTCATTTCGTTCCCTCATCTAGCACGTACGAGTAACAAAGATAGTCATGCTACAATGCACGCGAAAAGTACTCATCTTGGGGTTTACTGCAAGCAACAATTCAGTGCAGGAAGTTGCTCACAAAGGCTTTTGCAGCGAGCTGTAACATTTTGCTGAATGCTGCGAGTATTATAGAAATGAGATTCGCTGTGCTTGTTTCTTATTTGTAGGGCTGTGTTGATGTCCACAACTCATGTGTGTCTCTCGTTTTGTCCTTGTTACTTGACGCCCGAGTATAGAAACAGACGACTTGTATCCAATGTGTAATGTTAATTAAATATACGTTTGAGAACATAATTGTTACTTGGTATTGATGGTTCCATTGTTCGACCCTGTATTAGTAGGTAGTATTCGTCGCCATGCACTGAGTTGATATTATTGAGACAGAAATGACATCGTTTTAATACCTATACCCATTTTGTACAACATTAGACTTTTACCGGACAAATCCTCACACATTACCCAAGGCGTCACCACAAGTGGTGATACCGTTAGTATTGAGAGCATTATAACCAACAGTAATAAATAAGTGTTATTGCTTTAATGATTTCCAGTGTTACCTTGGGTTTCGGGGAAAAAAAACTTTTTTTTTCTGTTACAAGTCGAATCTTAAACTGAACGTATGCTTGCAGGAAAATGACTGACATTAATTTGGCTAATTTATACAACATTTTATGCTGATGAATCAATAGTAACTGTTAGAATAATTCAGAAGTATCGAGTCGAGTCAAAACACCTTCCTCTCAAAATGTAGGTACTAAAATTTAACATTTTCAGATTTACTGAATACTATTAAAAGTCAATAGGCTCCATCAACATATTTTTAAAACGCAGATCCTCCACTATCGCGGCGATGTTTTGCATTTAATTATTAGTCCTATTGTAATGCAGAACGCCGCAGACGGCATGAATTTGGTGGGAAAATTAAATTCCCGCAATGTCTAATAAATTTTGTAGGTACTCTACATCAAACGGTTTTTAGGATTACATTTTTTAAGATAAAAACAAACGTCTCGCCTGTGTCCCCAAATGGGGTAGGCAGAGCACACGAAACGCTGCGTAGACAAAACCATGACTGTTTCACGTTTCGTGGCCACTTCTAGCATATTTTTTAGGTTTTAAGTTGACAGAGGAGCTTTGTCGCGTAAAATATAGTTTAACCTATTTCCTTAGTCCCTTCTTAGGACAACCACACCACCACGGCAGAAATGGACAGGTGTTACTCTAAACCAGACATCTCATGGCAACCGGCAAAGATGTAAAAGGAGTAAATAAATTGCAAACCGATTAATAACAAGCTTTTCAACTTATTTTGCCCCGGCAACACCGAGTTTGTTAAGTAAATATTTGTGTTCGCAAGTAATTCAATATGTTTTTGGTATGATAGAATACAAATTGCGCAAGAGAATATCTTTGTTTATAGTAAATATCGAGGGTTCGTTTCATAAAATTTGCAAAAACAAGTTCATTTATGTATCCGGAATTTTGTAAATGGGTTGCAATAATTCATTGGTCCATTTTTATTAAAATTGATTCTCATTGATTTATTAGGTTGGTTAAAATACAATATGTCATCTAAAATTCATCAAATAAAATAATATGACAATGCCACTGAATTGCAAATGCTTTGATATTTCAGAAACCACTCGGATCTGCCTGCTGGTAAATTACTGCTAGTAAATGGTTTACGACATACTTTCCACGCATTCCTAGCGTACTGCATACACATGTAAAACGACGTATTAATGCATTCTATAAGGTTCCGAGCACAAGAATCGTAAAATTTCCAAAGCTAATACATAAGAACTACTTTACTTTACCTGTTATTATTATTATTTTATTCCTTTTTTATTTACTATTTATTTACCTATGGACTAAAAAAGAAAAAGAAATATTTTAGGCACCAGGCCAGCAAACTGCCACTATTATATTGGCCACCTTAAAACCTAAAAAATATGCTAGAAGCTGTTTTGCGAGCTCTGCCTTCCCCATTCGGAAACTCAGGCGTGACGTTCGTACGTAAGCATGTATTTATCTACCTTTACTGTATAAAAATAGTCACAACATTCAGCGCCAAAGTGATACTAGCAACCGTGCTAGTTCCGCAGGTAATCATTTAAACCTCAAACGGGATTACTCGGCGGATGTAGAGGCGTAGACAGCTACGGTGCTACGCCGTAGCGGCCTCGTAGCTCGTAGCATTGTTGATTCCGTTTCCCGTTCATGAGGGTTTTAGCTGACACGTTTATTCAGAACGACGCCCAAGTAGGTTGTTTATGCGTGCGAACCGTGTTTCGTATGCATGAATAAACAATTGGAAATGTTTGGAATGGATTGATTTCGACAAGCCGTTTGTACTTAAATCCGGTCCTAATTGAAAGTTGCAGTGAGTCAAACAGCTTGGAAATGACGGATAGCGATGTACAATTTGAAACTTCTGACTACAGTTAATTAGGCATTTGATAAATATGTAATTGATTTGGAGACAAATGATTAAGTTCAAATATACATCAAGAAATCGCTTCTTACGACATCCTCGGAAGAAATGGAGAGGTGTTATTCTATCCCGACATCACACAGGGCAAAATATTTGTTTTATTAAAGCCCTTAACTAAGTACTTTTTTTAATCGACTTACCTGCCAATTTCATGCAAACGCCATAAGAATCTTATCCAATTATAGTTCCTTAACCAACAATAACTGAATTTTATCTACTTACATGATTTTATCACTTTACCTCATATTGTAGTCAGTTGTACCATCTGCCCAATAAAATGAGTTCCGATCCGGCCACAAGTGATTCCAATACAGGCATGAATGTGGCGTTATTCATTTATTTCATCGACTATTTATTTTCCTCATTGATATTGGTTGTGCTTGCTCGCACGGAACTTTGCGCGAACTTTATTTAGCCACGAGGAAGATTGCAATTTGGGTCCCACGGTACGTTTTATTTTAGGCCAGTCAACAACTAACCTACTGGATGTACGTTTAAGGGTTGCTTTTGAGGATATGAATGTGTTGCTGATGTTTGCCAAAATCAAGGCTGTCGAAAACGTCGGTGAAGCGATCCGGCTGATTAGGGTTCGCCCGCACCCTCTTCTTTGTCACTGGGGTTACGTGCATCTAATGTTTCCGTTTGACTTTCACCTGACTTCTCATTTATATTTTCCACATACATAAATATCACGTCTGTATTTCCGAACGGGGTAGGTGGAGCACACATAATATTACATAGGAAAAACCATGAATACTTCACGTTTCGAAGCCGCTTTTAGAACAAAATATAAAAAAAATGTAACAGTAGATAAAAAGAGATATAACAGTCACAAGTTGCTAGCTTATCGCGTAAAACATATCTTAATCAATTTCCTTGGTCACATTTTACAGCATCCACGGAAGAAATGGAAAAATACAATGCCTGCAACAAAAGAAATGTAAACCGAAAATAACGAAAGTTGTTATCTAGTTAGAATTTCGATTGCCCCTAATTAATTTGACCAAATGATTTTATTTATAAAGTTTACTAAGAAAACTGAAACAAGTTTTAAAAATTTGTATCACGACTTAAATATTGTTTCTAGTGCCACAGAGTAGGAAAATGATTCCATAGTAAAATGGTGCGTTTAAGTGGGCTGGATAGGCTTGACCCAATTACATAATCGGGCCGCTTCGGCTTCAGAAGCCTTCACAGCGCGTCGGGTTTCACGGGCTCACTTGGGCTTGGTTTACCTATCGCTAAATTTGGAAGACTTCTCAAGAGATAATTTAACGTTTTATCCATTGTACATATTGCCTGGTTTAGGTGAAGTATGTGTATTGCTATAAATTTCAACCATACTAATATAATAAATTAGAAAGCAAACTTGCCTATTTGTCTATTACCTTTTCATGCTTCAACCACTAAAATGATTTTGAAAAAACTTAGCTGGGAGATAGTTTTAGTTCTAAGGATACATAAGCTACCCGAAAATGTGCATATTCCAGCAGGATGGTGACAAGCCAAACCAACGATATCTAAGAAGAAGGAACTGTGAACAAAATTTATTTAATAAATATCAATATTCACATGCTTAACATTACGATACATTTCGGTAAAATGTATTCTATTGGTAATTCTTATATGTGTGCAATAAAGTGTTCCTAATTGTAATCCAGTGAATAATAAACTATAGTCTATTATTTAACCTCAGATACTAAAATGACATTGCTAGTGTTGGCAGTTTTATGCAATTCTAAAATGGTGCTATGCCTCCACTATCAAAAGTTAACGATAAATTAAATTTAAAGTTATCCCTTAAACTAATCTAACTTGAGATTAGATTGATTATTTTTCTTATTGATTGAGATTTAAAAAAAAACATTAAAAAATAGACCGTAACTTATATCAAGTACTTAACTTATTTTAATGTTACACGTATATTTCTAAATAACTCAAATGTCTACTTAATAAGATGTACTTATTTTGTTGTACACACTTTCATCGCTCAGCTTATTTAACTTTCCAACAATTTTAATTTCATGCCTGAACGTTGTCAGACATGAAAGCACGCTGAAAATTGGCTTTTGAAATTGCTTTAAACAAATCAGAGAACATTTAATTGGGTGCCAATTTATTCTTATACTTCCGTTCCATCCACTGTCAAAGCGAACTAAAGCTCAAAACGTACTGATAGCGGAAGCGGATTGGCGCGGCGCGGTGGCGTCACGGTATCGGTTGTAATATTAGAATTTATACGAAAGAGCGCGCACGCAAGAATTAAGGGCACATTCAATCCTGTTAGTGCCTGTAAGTAATGATAGATGTATTAAGTTTATGAATGTTATTCTTTCATAATAATGTTTGCGCTGTGGTATCGGGTTTGGAATAACACCTCTCCATTTCTTCCGTGGATGTCGTAAAACGCGACAAAAAAGATTTAGGTACCTATATTTGTGATCTGTAAATTTTTATGACTTGTTTCTAAGCTTCAGCATTGCTGTTGTTTCCTGGGCCCCGGGACGGATTAAAAACATATTTTATACAGTTTGACCCAATTGCTTTTGATAGAACCAAACATCTCAACTAATTTCATTACAAAGTATTATCACGTATAGCATTACCCACTGAAAACACGGAAATTTTCTTTATGCGCTGTGGTATTTTCATTTCCAACTTATTTACATTTTGCATTCGCAATCAGAGCCGGGCGTGAGTCCGCGTTACAATACCTGTTACCTGTTCCAGTTAGCACGTAGTTGGAATTTGTTCTCGCTGAGGTTATCTCGCTTGCTACTGTAATGCAATGCAATCCAGGAGTGCAGGGAATCATTCGCGCTTAAAATGTAAATCAAAACCATAGTAATTGAGAGTATACTGTATTGAATAAAACACTTTATGATTATGAAGCGCTGAATCGAAACATCAGTGAAGGTATCTAATATCGGAATCTCTTGTTTAACCATAATATGGTGCTGGTGGTAGCTGCGGACGGGGCCGCCCGGCCTGCCCCCGCGGCGGTCCTTCCAGCGACCTCTGTTGTTGCGAACCCACCAAGATGCGACAATAGGGGGCGAACCTAATTTTGCATTACACACTTTCATAAACTCTTCATCCTTCTCGGTATATCAGTCCTTGAATAATTCTTCACAGCTAGCCAAAAAAATTTTGTCTTTGGAACGAGCTTCAGCAGAAGTCATTTTTATTAGGGTTCCGTAGCCAAATGGCAAAAAAACGGAACCCTTATAGATTCGTCATGTCTGTCTGTCCGTCCGTCCGTCCGTATGTCACAGCCACTTTTTTCCGAAACTATGAGAACTATGCTAATGAAACTTGGTGAGTAGATGTGTTCTGTGAACCGCATTAAGAATGTGACACAAAATTAAAAAAAGCAATAATTTTTTAGGGTTCCCCATACATGGAACTGAAACTCGAAAATTTTTTTTTCAACAAACCCATACGTGTGGGGTATCTATGGATAGCTCTTAAAAAATGATATTGAGGTTTCTAACATCATACTTTTCTAAAGTAAATAGTTTGCGCGACAGACGCTTCCAAAGTTGAAAAAGTTGTGTCCCCCCCCCTCTAACTTCTAAAATAAAAGAGTGATAAATCTAAAAAAAATATATGATGTACATTACCATAAAAACTATCAACGAAAATTGGTTTGAACAAAATCTACCAAGTAGTTTTTTTTAATAAATAAAGTTAAAATTTATCATTAGTTCAAAAATCTGTCACTAGATGGCGTTGTAATCGGTTTGTACGGAACCCTCAGTGCGGGAGTCCGACTCGCACTTGGCCGGTTTTTCTTATATTTTTGCCAGAATCGTAGAGAATCTGTAACAACAAGTAACTTTTGTTACTGACTAAAAAAAACAGGGAACAACTAAACTTCATCAGCATAAACATTTTTAGGCAGCAATAGTATAATTTACAAACAACAATACTTACATTAAAAGCCCGCGCAATGTTGATTTGACGAGTGAAGTGGACTTTAGTTAGTAGTACTTTGTCAATGTATTTTCAAGTCTTCATCAGCACAGAGGGTCCAAGTGAATGGCAGCTAGAAGTAGCAATGTCATAATACATTTACGGATACAAACCAATTTACTTAATGATTTATTAAAAATTTAATGACTTCAACACTTAATAGTTATTTAATTAAGGCTGTGTGCCTGTGTGGTGTCGGGATAGAATAACACCTCTTCATTTCTTCCGTGGATATCGTAACAGGCGACTAAGGAAAATAGGTTTCAAGTTTTAGACGTTAGGCTAGCAACATATTACAAAAGTGGCTACGAAACATGGAATAAGAACTCATGTTCTTGTCTACATAAAGCTCTGCCTTATGTTTATGTTATGTTTGTTTGTATAGCCCTTCGCGTGGCAAATTCCAGCTCCTGGACAAAACCGATTTGTGCTTGAGTGGCACGGCCATTTTGAAATATTTTGGCGGATGTGGCAGAGCCTCTAGCTGTATGTTTACTTCAGACCCCATTTTTTATAAAAAGCATAATTCTGGTATAATTTTGTATGAAAACAATTATTACAAGCTATGTTTTTGAAATAACCATGAAATAAGCTAACAGATTTCTACCACGCAAGAAAATTATTAGTGTTAAATCTATTTACAAATTATATCCGAAATATTGGGTACAGACAATTTACCTCGTCTCGATAAAAACGTTCAGAACCTTTAAATAAAACTGTTATTTTATATAAATTTCGGCTTATTTACAAGAATATATAAAACTTCAAAAGACTAAGAGTTCAAAACAACATTCCTCACACATTTTTATTAAACAAAACCTTTACAAAACTCGACTACAACCGGGTACCACCAGCTCACTCAAACTTCAACGCGTAAAAAAAAAAACATTTTGAGTGCGAATTCTGAACGTTTCTGTAGCTTTAAGTGTGACCATATTCAATAAAATCATTAAAACGTTTAGACACGCTCGCGTTTAATTGTAAAAAAGCACAAATTTTGCGTTTTAAATAGAGTAGTACACTTCGTCCAGCTCAGGGACAACGCCACATCCGCACTTTTTTTCTCATTCCATCAGCTGGACTGTTGCCACTAAACGCCTTTATGCGCGTATCATGATGCCACCCGAAGGGATATATTATATCCCAATTTAGTTTGCTTAGAATTATAGTACCTAGATGTATGTATGTCCCATAAAGTTTTCACATCTATTTCCGGATTGCACAGCCACCGACAGCAAAATCGTAAAATAACAACGCTATTAAAATCTCAAGAGCTGTCAAACTTACCTCACTCGCAAAAGTGGGGTGCAGAACGAGGGTGCAGATGTAACAACTTTTAAAAGGTCGTTAAGGAAAAGACTGAAATTGTTCCATAATTTTGCAGCCCCCGCGTTCCCGACATATTTATTTTTAACGAAGACGCCAGAGGCATGAATCAAGATGTTTGTGACTTTCCGGAGGTAGTAACTTGTCACTTAAAAATTGACTACATTTACGCTACGTTATTTTGTTCCTTTTGTATCATAAATGATACTTCCACAATGATTCACGTGAGTGACATTGTATAAGTTCGTTAGATTTTCGATATCGCAGAAACAATATTGAAGAATCTAAAAGCACGATTGAGCGCTGTGAAGCGAAAGTCAAGGGATTAAAATTCACCAACAGCATCGAATTGTTCCCGTACTGAAAAGCAGTAAGATGGAATAAGAGACGTTTTCATAAAACATGAAATGGGCTTTAACTAAAACAAATCAATTAAACTAGCCATCGTGATTTTGTTTAAACAACTCAGATAAGAAAATTGTGATCTACTGATCTGAATCTTTAAGCTAAGAAAAAAATATCTTAAAAAACCAAGAACAATTTAGAGCTTGGCATTGCGGAAATTTTACGTAATAGTTAAATATTAGTTCTTATGTTAAGATTAAGGTCATGCCCATCCAAATAAATAAGAGCCCACCGCTTATTTTCTGCAACTGCCAAGATAAAACAATAAAAAACAACGGCGCTTAAAGAGTCTCATCACTCCTCCGAGTAATTAAGCGGCGCCGGCTAAATAACTTCAAAATTATTTTAAGTTTCACCTGCCCTTAATTGGTGCTTGCAGTAAGAGTGTTAGCGCTAATTTATAATATTAATGTGTCGGCGGGGAACAATTTTCCGAGCCAGCTTACCCCGTAATTGCTTGAGCCGGGCCTCCCAAAACTTCATTGGCTCGGAGCCAACGTGGAGATCCACAGGTGAAGTAGATTTCAATTCATTTCTAGAGCAAATATCTGGGAAATTTAAAATGGGGATTTAAAGTAGTTGAGAACTTCGCATGCAATGTTAAATTCCTTCGTAGTTGTGTGTAGGTTTTCTTATGATCCTTCCCAACAAACAATTTAACCTTATAAAATTTATTCTATAAGGCTTACGCCCTCATAGTGGTTTTAAAAGAGCATTCATTATGGCAGTGTGACTTAAAGCGGCACACTATAAGAAGATTTGGCTAATATTACCTTAACTCTTATAATCTGGCTGGGTAGACGTTAATAAATCCAATTTACATGGCTACAATAAGAATTCAAAATGGAGTCTTCTTATAGAGGCTTCTTATATTGCTCTTTAGCCATATAATAATATAAAAGCCATGTAAAGGCTTTGAATATGGCCAATCATTCTTATAAAAGTTATACAGAAGGTAACTATGACACTTTTCACCTCATAGAAGCATTTTATAAGACGTTTATAAGAGTTCAAAATGTCCTTTTCTTATAGAGGCCTTGTATATTGCTGTTTAGCCATATAATAATTGAAAGCCATGCAAAGGCTTTAAATATGGCCAATCATTCTTATAAAAGTAATTCGGAAGGTAACTATGACACTTTATACCTCATAGAAGCATTTTATTAGGCGTTTATAAGAGTTAAAAAATATCCTCTTCTTATAGAGGCCTCTTATATTGCTTTTTAGCGGTATAATATTTGTATAAGTCTTAAGCGGTATACATACATACATACATACATACCGCCACGCGTCTTTCCCACAGGGGTAGGCAGAGACCACTTTGTTCCACTTGCGGTATAAGTCTTTTTATATGGCCAATCGTACTTATTAAAGTAATGCACAAGGCAACTAAAAGTCATTCCGGCTTAAAGGAGCATATTAAAAGACGTTTATCCAACAAAAGGCATGCTATATGGCCTTGATAAGGCTTGAAGCAGTTCATTTCCTTTTATATAGTAATTATAAGAGTATTATCCTCTTTATGGTTATATAACAGTTTTTAACACAACAAAAT